>BOPP01000036.1:8369563-8383727 GCA_017312745.1 Gryllus bimaculatus
TGACCTTTTGATAGCATTTTTAATAATGTTTTCGAGAGAGTTGATACAACTGTCTATATCAGATGATAGGGCTTTTGAGACCATAAAGACTTCATTTACAAACACGGCCATTTCCATCGTCGAACCCTTCCGGCTGACACATGTATACTTCCTCCTGAAATGAATCACCCCAAACTGCGGTTTTTACTTCAAACAGACGTAACTCCATCTTCTCCTTAGCAGCAAGTACCGCACGTACAGTGCCGTAACGTGCGATTGAACGCAATGTTTCATCATAATTTATGACAACTTGTTTGTGCAAACCCTTTAGCTAAGAGTCGAGCATGAAAGTATGTCCAACATCCATCATTATTCAAGTTGTTGCGGAAAACCCTGCGATTCTAAATGACCTTAGCACCTTTTCAGCGTCTCATACAATACCAAGTACAATTCTCAGCTAAGGCATCCATTACTTCCTTCATAGCTGCATAGCGGCTTTGTTTTCCGAATTTAAGGCCTCTTCATATTATGTGGGATTTTAAATGTCAGTACCTGCAGATAGTACAGAAAACATATCATATTTTCCGGACGGCATCCAAGCTGGCGACTTCACAGTACGTCGTGGATTTTCGCGTCATATGTCTTCCTCTTCTGGTTCTTCAGGTAGCTTCACCAAAGGATGATCTTAAGATTCTAATTCCTCGTCAGAGCACGACTCAAAGTGCTCTTTTTCTTCCTGTTTGATGGGTTTATCTTCAATCTTCACTGTCGGATACTTGAAATTATCTTCTATTATGGTGGTACAAACCCTTTATGGTTTGAAATAAACATCATATTTTGACGATTTTCTTGAGAGACGGCACATATACACTATCCATCTCCAACAATCCACTCTTGTCGTCCAACTTTGCGCGGAACTGTTTTGGTTTTGTGCTCATAGCTCTGTTCAAAAAATGCATAGACGTTCCAAATTAAAAATAATACTGCCATTCCATATTGCATTGATTATTGATTTTCTACAGTTTTGCCTAGGTGATTTAATAAATAAACAGCTGTTTCACATGCTTGTGACCACATAGTTTTAGACAATCCACTCTCTGAAAGCATTGAAAGAACTAACTCCACAATTGTTCTATTTTCTCGTTCTGCAGCTCCGTTTGGTTCCAAAGTGTAAGGGTAGCATGATTTCACGATCACTCAGGATACGTCGAACATATTCACAGTCATACTCTTTGCCTCCAACTCACGGAAAAGTCACCGTCACAAAAATCACCAGTTTCTGCTGCATTTACTTTCATGTAATTGTTTTTCAACACATTTCGAACAGGCTGTTTATCTTGATGTCCAAGATACTCATACCACATCTGAAGAGTCTCAGCTGCTGTTGACGCTAGCGTTAACCGCAAGACAGACAGATGGACAGACATACGTTTTGCCTCAATTAATTTTTCGGTATCATGGACCCACAAAACGTAGCTTCTGGCTACACCGTGTGTTAGAGGAAGTAATTTGCTATATCAGGCGCGGATCCACGGGGAGGAAAATGAGGGAAATTTCCCCTCTCAAAATATTTCAGTAACTATTAATTTTAACTTGTCATGAAACTTTCAATAAAAATATTTTCGTATAAACATTAAAACGAATAAAATTGTATCGCAGCATGAGCTGAGTTTAGCCTGCGTCGTTCTACATAATCTGTAATATGACCCATTGAACCAAAACATTTTGAATAAAATATTTTCCCCTCCCAAAATTCATCTCTGGATCCGCCCCTGACTATATATAGAAACATGATTTTTCATTTTGTCGTTACCGGGCTCGGAATTTAAGGGTTTTTCTGTCGAAAATTCGCCGTTTTCCAGGCCTCGATTACAACCCTTTCTTTTGTTACGTACGTGAGGGTGAGAAAGTAAAAGCGCTCTCTCGCGGGGGTAGACGATGCTGGTGGCCGCCGTGCGGTGTGCGGCGCCGAAGTGTCGCGTCGCGTCGCGTCGCGAGCGAGTCGGGTCTGAGAGCGAGGTCGAGGGGGAAGCAGGTGTCGGCATATGCGGTTGGCACGGGGTGCGCGCCAATATAGGTCAACCTCCTCCTCCTTCTCCTGTTCTACGCAGCGTCGTTCGTCAGACCACATTTCGGCGGTGAACAAGAAAAGTGAAAGAGTTCGAAATTTTGTCATTTTGCGGGAGAAGGTTTTTATTCTGAGCGGAACTGTTTACTTCGCGGACAAAGGCAAAGAGGTTTGCTGTAAATACCGGCAGTTTTGTGCACTATAATTCAGAACTTTTTACTATCGACGAAATTACTATTCCTGTTTCCTCCTTTTTTCCCTATTTTAGGTGTGACGCTTCTAACACCGACGATTTCTCTCAATACCTACGAGTAAGGAGAATGTGATGGTTAAATCAAAACGAAACGTGGCATCAATACCAAATTCAAAACGAAGGGTAGGTATATCGATATTATCGAGCTCAAATATCGTCACTTCCATCAATATTGGTACACGCTTTATAAAAAGAAAATATTATGTATTTTATTTTTAATTCAAACATTTTTCGTGATACTAATGATGTATTGTATAATAACTCGCGTCTGTTTCATTAATTTCTTATTTTAGCTATTTGATTAAGTCGAAAGTAGGATGTATTTTATACGTTACGAATTCTCGTAAAATGTCTCATTGAGACGAAAGAATGCGCTCGAAGAAACCACGAAGAAACCGATCGAGAAAATAGACTTAAAGATAATTGCTAATTAAAAGTTCACAAATAAAATGTACTGATTACTTCAACCAACAATATATGAAAGAGCGTGTATTTTATGCAAAAATGGCTCCTCATACATTTTCTAATACTGAGAAATTACACATTTTGTGTGCATTGGTTCATTTATGCAGAACGCTAAAATAGATCAAAATCAATTCAACGGTACTAAATCAAGCAATATATTTTACACTTCAACAACAGTAGTTTATTGTTGTGTCTCAATATGTATTTTTCATTAACATAGACAACTGCTGTTACCTTGTGAATACGTCAATTAGTCAATTTCGAAATCTATATTTTTGGTAATTTCTATAATCGCACGTCTTCCACATCCTCAACTCCGAGAAAAGCGAAAATCTCGAGCATCTGCAATTAATTCCATAATAGATTTTATGTTCTCTTTTAGGACTGGTATTGACTTTCCATTGACCCACAACGGCGACAAATTATTCTCAAACAAATTTAAAGATGGCTGACCACTTTTTCGTTTTTTTATAATCATCTCAGAAAACTCCCGAGAAAGTGATTTCCTGAAGAAAATGTAGTATTGTTTCTCTTTTGGTATTTTGCGTCTGCAATCAAGAAAATTTCTCGTTATTTGTTTCCACTTTTCTATTAATTATTATTTGTATAATTTGTCACAAAGCAAAATTACTTTTTTCAGAAGGAATCACACCACCCAGAAGGATTCTTTATGCAGGAAGAGAAATGTGACATATGCGTTCAGTGTTTCTGAAATAAGTTAATAATGACATAAACATGAGGGTGGATGGCTGGACCATATCATTTACAGTAATAACTCATTTTTTGCAAATTTGAGTGTTGGTAACTTCCTGCAGAACGTGGGCCGTGGGCATAGGATCAATCGATTCTATTTTTGAATTCTACTTTCATAGATACTTCGATGTCAATAATTTTAAGAACCATAACAAACTGATTGTATGCCAAAACCAAACAAATATTTATTCTTATCGAAGAAACTACATCGAATTTCCTTTCGGATTGAATTTCCCCTTTCAACGGGCAATGCTCCGTCTCGAGCTTTCATAGAACAGCTGAACGGCATCCTCGCCGCTTCTTAATTTTTGCGCGTTGAATCCGCAAGCTTTGGAGTTTGTTCACGGACGCACATATTTCAATAGTTGCTTACGTCATTTGAGGACATGATCTCATCATATGTCGTAACACATATCACCGGCGCTGTTGGTGGCATGAAGTCACTACCGATTCAAGCAAAGAATGAAAGTATTTAAATGATTCGGATAATTAGGCAAAAACATAGGATGATAAAAACTCAACACATTGAAATGTAATCGCTGTGTCTTCTTTCAAAAGTATTCGAATAAAACGAAAAGTTGATCTAAATTTTTGTGTTTTTTAATCTGTTTTTGCGAAGATGACCACGATTCATAAAAGTAATTTTTTGTATGGGGTTATTAAAACTTATTTATCAAATTTCATTAAAATATAAAATATTAATTATATCAAAATCAATTCCATGTTTGGAATTGTTATTAATAGGTAAAACTATGTATAATAAATCATTCACGAGCATTAATTTTAATAACACCAACAATTACATGCTTCAAATAAAACAATTAAGTAATACATATAATGAAATCATTTCCGTTTTAGATTCAGTTCTAGAAAATGAAACCAATTTTTCTGTAGATAAGAATATATTTTCCATTTGTTGAACATATGAAATTAGCCTTAAGTCTTATTATTTTTCAACGTCAAAGATACACCTAAGTTTGAATTGAAAAATCTAAATACACATTTAATAGTATGTGAGCTCGAAGCTAAAATGTAATACGTCAATAACACTCTTGTACAACATTCATGTAAATGGCCTTCAGATTTCCCTACAGGTCAATTAGATGTTAATTAGTCAATGAAATACAACAATTCACAAGCAATATTTTCTCAATTAAAATATTAAAATGTTAATGTGAACTTGTGGACCCCAAGAGAACAGCCCATTCTTTATTTAAATAATTTATCATTTTTATATGAATGAATGTTTTTCATTTTTTTCTCGGGGCTTATCCGTTATATCCTTGATGAGGTGAAAGAATGCTATTTGATTTTACGAAGTGGATTTATTAAAGGAAAATTCGATGATTAAAAAAAGCTGTGATTTTTCTTCATATTTTACGTCTCAATCGTTAGGTACAGGGAAATATTTACAATGCTCCTGCATTTAACTGACTTAACTCGTCTTATTCTCAAGTTTGGTCCTTTCTCTAGCGTTGCGACCCTCCACAGGGTTTGGCCAGATGCACGCCAACATTGCTGCCGGAATCTTTTGTAGATAATGGGGATGGAACATTTAGTAATACAGATCAGCCCCATTACGCAGCCCTTACGAACAGATGGGCGGACAAGGCGGGAAGGAAGAAGCGAGCGCGGCACGTGGCCCGTTGTTTCTGGCGCAAATTTCGCATTCAAATTTCGCATTTACGCGCGGCGATGGTCTAACGGTTAGCGTACCGCACTGCTGTACCCAAGTGGATTTTTAAGGGCGAAAAAATCCTTCTTACCTTCCTTCGGAGGCGAAGTAAAGCCGGCTGTCCCATGTTAGTAGATTTGCTTGCATGTAAAAGAGCCTCAAGCCTAAATGACGCCTCTAAGCTAAATTGAAATAGCCTGTTTCTCGCCCAAGAAATACCTCCTTTCTCTGCTAGTTGATGAAAGGAGCGTAGCACAATTTGCGTGGTCAGACGGAAGAGCTGACCTCATAGCCAGAGTCTCGCCATGTAAAATAAGGCATTAATTCAATTCAATTCAATTCAGCCGGAATTAAATGGAGGAATTCTCAGAATGACCCAGGAGTCTATTCTTCACACTACTAAAAATATGTACTAAAAATATGTATCTAAACTTCGTGAGGTATAGAGCTGGACTTGGAAGTTGAGGTTGGAGATCGTGGCTTTGCTAGAGACGCATAAAACCGACAGGCTGCAGCGTTGTGAGTCAGCCCTGTTCGGAGCGAAGCGGAACATTCGGGGGTAGAACTTCCGCAAAAACCCTATATGTCATTCTATCTGACTGTGTACTGTAGTCAGGATGTTGGCGCTTTTCATCGTAGACATTTTTAGTTAATTTCAGTCTTCACATCATTGAACCAGTCTAGAATTTCGATGATCGTAGAAACAAATTTTATCTTTTCAGTGTGGGTACAGGGTGTATAAAATTACAAAAACTCAAAATTTTATTTCCACTATATTTTATGGAGTATTGAAAACAACCGCCATTAATATTGAACACCTTGATTGCGGCAGTAGAAGAAGAATAATTACGCTGTTTAAAGATTGATTTTGTTTTGTGTAAGGAAAGAAGTCTCTGGAAAAATCTGGGTCGTATTCAAAGAGTGCAGGTAAAGAGACTTCCAAGAAAGATAATGGAATGGGTGACAACAGATGCAAGGAAGGGAGGAAGACCACGGTCTCGGTGAATGGATGACGTGTGCCAAGGTTTAAGAGTGCTGCGCGAAAAAGAGTTGAGAGTAACTGTTGAGAATAGGAAAAAACGGAATGACTTAATTGAGAAAGCCAAAACCTACAAAGGGATGATTGTACAGCTAATGGAAGAAGAAGAAGAAGAAGAAGAAGAAGAAGAAGAAGAAGAAGAAGAAGAAGAAGAAGAAGGAAATAAGTGATGGAAATAACCCAATGAAACACATCCTCTATTCTGATACGTTTAGAAATATCAACACGAATTCAGCAAACTTAACTGCACGCTCGTTGAAACATGTCTTTAAGAACAGTGTTTTCGTATTAACATTGAGTGACATTATTACTACATTCCAGCTCGCATCCCAGCCCAAATTCACCAGCCATTTAGTTTAGGGTCAGATCCTACGACTGTTTTGTTTCAGAAGCGGTAGACTTGATCGTCTCGGGACTGTTTTCGCCAGCATGTAATGGGGCTCTGCTTACAAGCACAGAGTTGGCTGAGACTCGCGCAAAGAGGACCTTGAGTTCGCCGAAATGTGCCGAGAAGAGGTGCATTAGTAAGCTTCTATTATTAGTCTTGTTCTATTAAAATGGACGCCTGCATTCTACCAATGTGGTCAAGTGGGGCATACATCTAGGCTCTCGTAAAAAAATGAAAATTTGCCAAAATAAAATAAAAATAAAAGTGTTCCATGGGTTACTGTAAACGCAAAGCAATCGTATCTAAATGAATACGGATACAAATATGCACTGACTGAAGAGAATAAAAATTGAAATATATGTTTCGCAGATGGATCGAACTGTATGTATGATTATATGCGATCCCGTAACATTGTAAAAGAAATATCGACAACACAAAGATACGATTTTTTTAGTATATCTGAAATTTAGTATATACAGGGACAAGAATTATCTACGTTTCCATTACCAGAACCCAGGAATAAGGGTTTTTCTGTCAAAAAATAACCGTTTTTCAGCAGCAACAAAGTAAAAATGTGAAGCCATATTTATTAATAAAACATCTATCTTCATTTTGTATTTGTAGAAAGACGCCTAAAAAGTTTGAACTCTTTCAATCTTCGGAAAGTCACATAGTTTAACGAAAATCGGGCTTGAGCCAGTTTAAAGCTTACTTCGCTTTATTCGAGAAAAAATCAATCTACAAATTTGGAGCCATTTTGAAAACGTATTAATGCTTTGATGCTTGAAATTGTTGTTAAGGTTTCCTGTTGTTATCCTCCAAAATGAAAATATCCACTTCATATTCGCAGCACCTAGAGGTTGGTCAGATCGATTAGAAAATATTAACGTTGTAGAAAATCGTCTGAACGATTTAAGCGCTAATGATAACCATGGACTGACGTAAACCAATTTTTCGGTGTGGAGACAAAACGTGGATTATGACTGTACAACATGTTAAGGGAAGTAATTTACTACGTATAAGAACAAGGTTTTCGATACCAGGTCCACACATACGAGTTTTTACGCGTCCCACGCACGTACTGTACGTAGTAGGCGAGAAAGTAAGAACTTACTAAACTTTCCGTTAACTATTTAAAAATAATCAATTTGTAATGAAAAGTGCATTTCGTGTAGATAATTAAATCGTAAATCCTAAAATATTTAAAATATTTTTAAAATGTACTTCAGAATGAATTATCGAGAAAATTATTTTAAGACTAAAAATGTTATATTCTTGTAATATTCTGATTAAAACTACTTAAAAAGTTTAAATAAAAAACATTCAGAAGTGAGAATAAAGTAAAATATCTTCTAAAAATGTGGAGGTGCTCCTAAAAAAGGTATGCAATTACACTACGATGCATGCGTGTGTCATGTGCGTATGTGCAAAAAAGGATATTCATGTTTTGTATTCTAAATTCAACAATAAACGGTACAACGTTGTCGTAGTCATGCGATGAAATAAATGAAAACAAAAGTTAACAATTTACTAAAATGAGGACATTTAAAATACAAGGAGGACGAAAGGACAATTGACGTCAATGGAGGACTCCCATATGGAGGACGGTTGGCAAACATTTGTAACCCACTACATGCATGCACCAAAACAACTATCATAAACATAACTCGTTCTATGCCCTTAAAAGTGTGATTTTGTGTCTCTGAACAAACTCAAGATTTTATTCCATACACTATAAAATGATACCGTTTTGGATTGTGTATTATATTTTTGAGGGTATCCGCACTTCACTGCACAGGTTGTCAGAAACGTTCGAGGTTCACTATTCACTATGAAATCACTTAATAGAGTGGAATAATCGACTAGGTTCACCAAGTTATTTATTATTTATATTGCTAATGATTAAATAAGTAATTGTCGACATGATTATATTCATCAATTTTGCATAACATTCTTTCATCTTTTCATTCTTTCTATTTATCATAACATTCTATCATAACATTCTTTTCCGTCACATTTTCATCACAAATAAATATAAAAAAGTATTTGTGAGTACTAATAGCGGAGAGTGGGGCTGGGACAAGCAAGGCGCGTCGCTTGTCGCCGGGCGGGCGCGCGCCCACGGGCGCCGATCGCACGCGGCGGGCGGTGGGCTCACGCAAGCGCTATTCGCGCCGCTGACCTCACCGCTGGCGCCCGCGCGGGCGGCGGAGGCGGAGGCGACGCCGGAGGGCGATCGCTATCCATTGGGAATGTTTTGGAAACAGAAACACTGCCCTCCCCCGCTGATGCAAAGGAGAAAGGTACCCCAGGTGATGACGGAAAGGGTTAGAATGGTGATTACGACGGTGATGGTAGAGGGGGGTTAATGGAAGTGGTGGTCTCGATGTGGTATTCACGGTGGGGATGGTGTGAATGAGAACGGTGTTCGTTGAGAGGATGGAATGGAAGAAGAACAAAAGAACGGTGGGGGTGGTTACGGTGATTATGATATGGATACAAAACGGTCTTCATAGTTGTGATGGCATGAATGAGGTTGGAATTTATGGTGGAGATGGTGTCTTCATGGTAATGGAAATGGTGATGATGGAAATGTAAGTGAAAGATCGAGAGAGAAATATTTGAAACGGGTGAAAAATTACCTCAGATCAAGAATGACCGAAGATCGATTAAATTCATTTGCTTTATTGGCAATAGAATTCAAAATTCAATAAACTGTTCAAAAAGTCATTAAACTGTGATGATCTCGTCGGTTGTTCAATCAGTCAAACTCTACAAATTGTAGTTTATTTTGTGAAAGGTAATTCATTTTGTTATAAAAAGTTGTATTATTAATTGAATAAATGCTTTAGACATTATTGACACTTTACTGTTCTTAGGTAAAATTACTGCAGGTAAAATTTGACCTACTCCTGAGGTAGTCCATGTGCCCAAACAAAGGTCGCTGTAAGACGAAAGACATAATCTACTAGTAGTCGGCACCCGTTGTGTTCGGATAGGGGCTGAGTGGAGGGTGCGTGGGCCAAACTGGAGAGGTAGTGGGTGCTGACGGCACGGCGCCGCACGTGACCAAAATATTCGCGCCCCTTGGCAACGACAGGCGCTGGCATAGAGAGAAAGCTCCTCCGCTCCGCACTGCACACACACACAAATACACACTCACGTTCTCCGCACACATTCCGCTCCTACTCTCACGTGTTCCGACCCACACACGTGCTCCGACACTAAAAACAGTCGCTCAGACACTCACGCCCGTGCAAGCACACGCACGCTCTCACCCCCCCCCACACACACACAAGAGTACAGGCATGTACACACGCATGCAGACGCACGCGCACGCACACACACACACCACCATTCGTAGTCATACTCATGCTCCGCGTGCACTTCATGTACACTTACATACGCACAGGACACTCCACGTACTTAGATGCATTGACACACGCATACGTTCGCAGTCATTAGAATGAGACGGTTCTGGATATAACGGATTAGCGCAAAATGTATATGAACCAATAAAATTCAACGAAACAGAGAAGAATTTTCTGCGTTGTTTTATAACTTTTTGTTGTTTTTTTCTTTAAGATTTGTCATTTAACATGTTTATGTGGACTAGTATCAATATTGTAAAGCATTGAATTAATAGATAATAAAATACTATTCATTTTTGATAGCATATTGCTCAATTACTTTCACTTTGTGTTCACTCTGAAAGTCTTAGTAAATTCCTCTGGTATATGGAAATGTCCTAGCAAATCCTTTCGCCCTTCCGTGGCTCGAGGAAATGATTCCTAAATGCCATTTGCCCACGAATCTTAAATCTTATGAAATAATATTGTGTAATACAAGGAATTCCAAAATGAATATGTAATGTTATTGTTTTTATTC
This sequence comes from Gryllus bimaculatus, assembly GCA_017312745.1. NCBI lineage: Eukaryota > Metazoa > Arthropoda > Insecta > Orthoptera > Gryllidae > Gryllus > Gryllus bimaculatus. The sequence goes on from BOPP01000036.1 coordinate 8,380,072, forward strand.
GGTCGTTTGCTTAAGCTCACCCATTTGCATCGCATTAACCTTCCTAAAAAAATGTTATCTTCCTTCTTTTGCATTTCGTTGGCCTCATTCTCCGGGCCTAGCACGCGAAGATATTTTTCACTCGTAGCTAAGAACGAAGCCGGGAATGGAGCCAAAATAATTGCAGCGGAAGGAGTAGACCAGCCAAACCGACATAAACAATTAAACATGCTTCACCTTTATTGCCAGAGTGTAGTGAATGACAATTAGCAAATCTTTTAAAGACATAACAACTAAGAGAAACAAGAAGGAAAGGAAACACGAATCTCCAGATTCAAGCTAATAACAGTATCACAGTTTTCCAGGCGAGTAAATGCAATCAGATGATGTTCTATATTGTTAATTGGGCATGTTGTTCTGGGTATTTCTTGTGGGGGAAGTCATGCGAATGTTATTATTTTGATTATTAATATTATTGTTGTTGTTATTATTATAATATTTTCTTTTTTCTCCCTCGGGTTTCCAGGTTTGAGGGGCCTCTAGGCATACCACATTTCTAGCTTTACATGTTTAGGACCGTGCGAACAGTCCGACAGGTTTCAAGAATGACTGACTTTTGAACGTTTGGAATAATTTTGTGAGGAGGAAGACCTACTTTTTCCAAATAATACTTTAGATTTTTATAACAAGATCTGTTGCTGTTTTTACAGTTGGTATAATCTCAAAAGACTCAAGTTTGTATTTGTTGTTATTATTATTATTATTATTATTATTATTATTAATGCTATCTAGTGAATGTGGCGTCATTACTGTTCTTTGTCTTTCTGAATATATTTTGTTCTTCTCCCATGAATATCTCAATGCATTCGTTAGTTTTTTTCTCCATATGTTGGTAAACAGTTTTGATGCTGTTGATAAGTTATTACTAGAGCTGACAAGATTATGCAAGTTTTTAGCCTTAAAACTCATACATGCATGAATATCTACTTATATCATGCCATTTTCCCTTCGCTGACTGTTCATGGAGGTTTCTTGATCAATAAAGTACTTAAAATCACTGCTAGATATTGTTAGCTGCCATTTAAGTTGTATTAAATAGCTTTGGAATACACGGATGTGCCCGCTGTAGACATCTAGGGAGTGCTCTTTGAAATTACCACTCCAAAGCCAATTATTGTAAAAAAAAGGAATGTTTTCTTCCTTATTGCAATCGACAATAATATAATGTTATGTTTGATGTTCTAATATTAACATAATTTATAAGAATTTATTTAATATAAATATGTTAAATTTTTTTGAAATCTATTTCTTGTTATATTTGTATTAACTTTTATTATATTAACTCTTTTAGACTATTAATGTGAACATAAAAGTTGGAACATAATATAAAAGTACAAGATTGTTTCTTTAAAATAAAAAAAAATCTTTCTTCTATGTCCATTGGTTTAGAACCATTGAAACAAGCCCAAAATCTTATGACTTGTGATGGAAAAAAGGAGCTGAGGCTATTACCTGAATGTGTTAAAATATACAGCTTTTGCTTACAAAAATATGTATTTTGCATTTGCATAATGGTTTTTCCAGCGGAGAATGAACAAACTGTAAAAAAGATTATGTATTTCTGCACATTTTATTTTAGATTAAGATTAGAATACCATTAAGAAAATGATGATATATTATTTTCGTAAATGTAAATTGTCATATGGCATCAACTTGTTTCGAAAAAACTTCCTGCATCACATATTCAAAGACCCTGTTGTACATTTCTGGCAACATAAAGTAAACAGGGCGTCTGCGGCTAAGTTCACCTTTCCCATTGCTTGGCTAGCCCTTGTCATGACGAAACGTTGCCGACGGAGCCTCACGAACGTTTTGTTGGACTTGACCATTCTGGCGAAAATAAGTTAATCTATTAACCAAATGGTTGGACTCACGCATTCTGTCGGAAAAGCAGTGCAGCAAGTAATCACGAAATTCTTTAAAAACATTTCATTGAAGAAAAAACTCCTAACATTGACACATTTTTTTCTGTTCATCTGACTACAAAATATATACAAACAATACAAAAACTGTTTTTATTTTCTCATTTTATTGGTAAAGGTTAGGTAATATATTGCTACATCTTTTACGCTACTAACACTTCATTATTCTAATAAAACTAAAGAATATAAAGAATATATAATTGCGCGTGGGCCAGTTACTTATGTACTAATTTGTATATTACGATGTACTTGATACCAAAAAATTATCTCAAAAAATCGTAAAAGCTACAGGTTTTTTTAGAAATAATGGTGAATGAAATGTATTTTCAAATTTAATATTTAAGAACGATTGCATTAGAAAATAAATGTTCTAGCATGTATATTGATGATGTTCGAAAATACATGTATATTGTGACCATATAACTCAACATTTTGTGAAAAATACACATATTTCAAGAAACGTGTACACGAAATGATTTGAAGATCTAATATTGAAGAACAGATTGCATTAAGAAAGAAATACAACGCAGTGTATTGTTCAGGCAACAGAAGGAACGAATAATACACATATAACTGACAGAATAGGAAGCATTGTTTCGGTATATTTTTTCAATTTTAGAGGACACAATACATCAAAATATTCCATATTTTCTCTACAGAAATGAACCAAAGAACTTTTAGAAGAGAAGAGTTATTCATTCGTATACGTAGTAGAGAACTCCAGTGTTATAATCAAACTTGAATGTGACTTTGACATATTCAAAGAGAGATATTCAAAGAGAACAGAGACATGTTCAGAAGAAGGGCAGATTAAAAAATAACAAAAGCCTGTTTTTAGAGTATTTTGTTAAAGCGCTTTTGGAAAATTGATATTTACTCTAATGGTTTTTGAAACTATTCCAATTTTCTTAACCCATTTATGCTACTTTTTCATTTATATAATTTGCCGGATTTTTTCAGCAGGACAACAATTAGCCATATGTTATGATCAATATGCGCACGAATAATATGAAACAGGTAAGTATTTGTAATGTTGAATAATTAAAACTTTGAAATGGAAAAAAGTGCTATGTTTTAAGTGCAATTTGCCAATATTACGATAGCTCAGTGTCTTCGTTCCTATTTTCTTGGTAATGTCACTGACCGGTAAGTTCTAGTGTTCGGGTACCAACAGAGGGGCGGCTGTAGTTACATATGTAGGTCGAAACCAGTTTAAAGCCTTTTTAGAGAAAAGTTTGAAAATGCCCCCAGGGGCTTCAACTAAATAACCCACAAAATTTAGTTTGTTTTTCTTCAAAATTGCAGGGCGTTGATTTGGGGGAGATCGTTGTGGGAAAATTCATTTTGACAAACATTCTAGGAATAGTTTAGGTACTAGTGTTGTTCACAGACAGACGGACATACAGAACAGCAGTCGGCCGGACAGATGGACGTTCTAAAAAATACAACACTCTCTTGGTAAATGAAGTAGCGTGTAATTCTGTTGAATTCTCGAAATCGATTTACTACAGCATTACACACAAATATCTCTAAATACTAGTACGTATGTTACTCAATACGTTTACGAGGGAGTAAAAATAATAAATATGTAAATAAGTACACTTCCACCCACTGCAGAGCAGGTTGTAGGCAAAAATAGAACACCAATAACAGAAACTGAAAGCCTGCCCGTCAGAATGCAGTACTAATGTTATT
>BOPP01000036.1:8395107-8428761 GCA_017312745.1 Gryllus bimaculatus
ACAACAACAATCATCATCATCATCAATGCTTAGAGCTGGTCCCGTGGCGCAAAGTGTTGCGACAACCGTCGTCTGGGTCAGGGAGGCAATAGGTTCGAGTCCTGCGTAGGCATGGTTGAATTTGTGATTGTCCCTTCACTCCTCATTATCCTATCACATCGTAATTCAGAATTCCAGGTGTCACAATCTTGTCTTACTAAGGGATACAGACTAAAAGCTGAGCCCCATAGTTTCACACATTAATCGTGTAGCATTGTCAGAAATGAGGCTCTGACTTTCGTAGGCCAGGTGTATTAGACAGTCTACTGTTAGTCAGCAGGGAGCGTATTAGAAGGAGGGGGGAGTTGACGGGGATTTATGTCCCCTGTTCGAAAATAATGATTTATCTATACCAGAGACTCGTTCAATTCAGTTATAGATGCCTCAATCATTATTGATTTTTGAAATGTGCACGTCTAGGAATCCAAATCAAAGAGATTGGAAAAACTTTTCTATCAGTATTCTTAATTATTTTAGACAGCTGTCTAAGCGAAGGTTTTGTTGCAGTTTTCGATTTATTAATTGCAGACTTCTCTAGGGCGCAGGTTTCGTACTAGCTCTAATTGTGCACTTGTTTCTCTTGTTTATTTTATTTTTGATAATCTCTTCCTGAAAAAAAAACACTCCCTTTGTCAGCAACTGAAGCTTTGTTAATTGAGAGGTTCGGATCCCGACAGTGGCGGATTTTCGAGTTGAGTACGAGAATATGAAAAAAGACGACCACTGCCAGAATTTTATAAAGTGTTTGTCATTGGGGGAAAAAATGTCTATTGTTACATTTTTGTAAGAGTATGAACAAGCCTATGACTTACACTAATATGATAATACAAACGCATACATATTAAAATGATAATTTAAAGAGTTTCAGCCATACCCCGACCTTGTCGATGCCTGTTAGTTTTCCACTTGGAAGTCATGGAAATGATTTCAAAATGATTTTCAGAATATGTTAAAATTTATTAGAAAAAATTGAAAAAAGTTTCGTATTATACTTATATCAAAGCGGATCTCGTGATGGGTCCAAATGAAGAGTACTCTAGTATTTAACAACTTTTAGTAAATTTATCTATTTTACGCCTAAATATCGTTCACGGAAAGTTACATCTTCATACGGAAACGATTAATATGTTAGACTGATTATTTTGCCATAAGTTTCCAGTCATTAATTGAGTCATGCTATATTTTTTCTACAATTCAAAAATATTTTCCCTTTTATTTATTTATTTATTTATTTTTTTAAAGGAACTCAAAATCAGTATTTCTAGCCTTCAAAGTTAGATTGCCACTAGCTTTAAGATAGTGAGTTCACGTGGTATCCTCCGTTCATTTGTTAAACGCAACAGCTATGCGCTCTCGCTTGACATGACACGACTACTTGTTCGCACTCACCTCGCGTCCCTGCCTGACGTGTCTCACCGGACGCCAACAACTGCGAAATACGGAGCACATGTGGACGCGAAAAGGTGTGGAGCCGCGGCGAGCTGATGTCACATACGGCGTCACGAGCCGAAATAAAGACGCGGCATTCATGTCAGGGACGCAAAAGTATGCGAAACGTAGAGCGGCTAAAAAGATCTCATCGCGACGGGATAGTTGTATATGTTGTTCAACTTTCATACCTTCTTATCAGCATGTGATCAAAACACTCAGGCAGTGAATCTCATGCATTTTGTATTATAAAATAAAGGTGTGACAGGAATTGGAATTTCAATGACCTTAAATTCTTATCTGCAAGTAAAAAATGCGCTTACAATCTAAATGTGAAATTATTTACACTGATAGAATTTTCTTATATTTAATATTATTGTGTGAGCAAAGTTCTTTTTATACATGGCGGTACTCTTCAGATGAAGTTGGAGTAATCATCACTAGCCCTCTCTAGCGAGTGGATATCAAATTACAGTTATTGAATGGACGTGCTAATCGGCAGGGAAACCAATATACAAATAATTAAATTTTCCTTTTCAACTGTTCTCATGCACGTGCCTTATTTAAATATTTCTTGTAATGATTTTTAAACAATGACTTAATATGTTTCAATTTAATTTATTTTTTTTCAAATAGTAGCCTTTAACGAAATTTATCTTCGATTCATTTAATCACAGGGATTACAACAAGTTGGTAAGACGGTGAATCGCCATTTTGTTACAACGCGTTGGATGGTGGGTGAATTGTGAGTTCATGGGTAATTTCCCAAGATTCTTTATAAAAGATCGTATGGTTTATGATTGTGAAGCCAGGTTTCGCGTAAAATGCGCTTTCTTATGTCTTTAGATCATATCCAATTGTTTTAGAAGTGTTTTTCAGATGTAATGAGTGATATCGCCCAACTCACGCTGTTGTCTCTGTTGGGCTATGTTCCTTTGTACAGAATTGAATTCTTAGAATTGTGTTGATATTTAGCGTATTTTAACAACGATCGATAGCCCTTATTATTTATTTAATATTGTGCAGATTAATCATCTTAACAATTTCGAGAAAACTAAAAATGTTTTTTTTACCAATCTTAACCCACGCATTGCGCAATTTACTTATAACCTTCTCATGTGATATGAAGTATTGACATTTTAAAATAATATATTGAGATGTTATTTTAAAAAATGTTGGAGATGAACGAAAGCGCATTTCTGCGAGGCTTCGAGTCAACGTAATGTGCATGATTATGCCTTTCTGTATCCTCTGTCTCTCCGTAGTATCATGTGAAACATGATGCATTCCTTAATAAGTCATTATCTCCACATTAAATATTGAATTCCTTCTTCCACAGTCATGGTTTGGAAACAATTTTGTTAAATATGTTTGTTGCATCAGAAGTAGGTTTAAATTTGTCTACTATTTGGGGGTGCTGTATGATAAGCTGTCAATGTTGAAATTTGAGAGCCAAGCATAAAGAAGTAATTTGGAAATTCCTAAAATTATTTCTTTATGAAGATAATTATTTTGTTATATAAGTATTTTTCTGGTATACATATTCAATTCTGGATATCTACTTGGAAGGTTTGGGGCAAGATTAAAAAGTTATTGGACATTGCCATTTAATTTATAACATTAAAGTGGTATTTTAAAGTAAATTCCAGATGAGATTTTTGTTTATTATATTATCAAATTAAAAAATTATATTGCGTCTTCTGATTCCAAGAAATATCTCTACATTGTTTACAGAAATACATTTCATGAGTTGTGAAAACGTCAAGTCGCAGAAAATTTGAAAATTATATGATAATTAAATTTTTAAAGAAATTCAGTATTAATAGTAATTTAAAAAGTGTTCATTTTCTCTTCTGTGTGAATAAAAACAAATTCTAGTAACATATAACACAGTTTAAAGATTGTTAATACCATTCATAATACATTTGTTTAGAAAAATAATTTTTATTAAAAGAAAAAAATTTAAAATTGCTAGTTTGAATTACAATACTGGATGTAATGACCAATTACAACTATGTTAAGATGTTTTGAAAATGGAAAATTCTGAATTTATTTTGACACTTTCGTACATGTAATATGAAGATCAATTAAATTTCTCTTACACTGAATGAGTTTTAATGAAATACATAAATGTACACACACATTATGCCTTGCTTTTTGTTCCACTTCATTTGATTCTGGTTACCACCTTTAACTGTAAATCATCACCTGACAAAGTTCAGAATTAATTGATCTTGAAAATGTGTAACAAGTCCTCATTTCGTAAAACAAAATTCAGTAGATTACTATAATGGATTCATTCGAGGCAAAATATTGGAAGGATATAAAAATCTTTTTCATCATGAGCATCAGTCAGAAATATGTCTGTGAGAAAAAGAAAAATGATAGCAGGATAGACAGTAAGACCTTTATAGTAAAATTTGTCTTGAAAATCATAAAACAATTAATGTAGGAATATTTCGTTCTTTCCAGCGGGATGTAATAACTGATACCTTTGATCATTTTGACCATATTAAAATGACTAGGAATTTGTAGATTCTGGAGTTATAACACTCTTAATTTGCACTCTATGAAGTGAATTTAATGTGTTTGGTAATACATATAAATAATTATTCCTTCCTTCGTTTCAATGAAGTTGCAATGAAAGAAATAGCTGTTATATGAACTACCAAATAAATGAAATACTCAATTTTTATTTATAACAGTAAAGCTTAATTAAAGTCTCTGATTGCATATATAAAGCATTGAAATGCAAAAATTGATGATTTTTATTATTTCACATAAATCTCAATAGTAAGTGCCTTATATTTATTGTGGATTTGATCAATAATTGTGTTCTGTATTTTAGTGAGTTTTTGCTATGAAAAAATACTTTGAAAAAAATAACAGGTTTAAAGAGATAATGACAAAAATTATACACTCATAAGACAATTTTAAGCATATTTTGTCTATTTAACTCCTTAGATATTTGAATGGCTGGGTCGCATTAAGCAGACCAAACTTGATGTGAAAAAATTATTTTTATACAAACATTCCAGAAATATCTAAATTGTTAATTATTTACCAAAGAAATGCAATATATTTGTTCACAAACAAATTAAAAAGGAGTTGAATCTTGCAAATTTATTTTTCTTAGTTTTTCCAAAATTTGCTGGTTGCTTTGCCTCAACTCGAAGCTGCAATTTTGAAAAACATCATTCATTAGCTTTTGAGTGTACTTTACATGCAGCCCCAGAGATCTTTTTATAATTTTCTTAAGAAAGGCTCCAAATGTTTTTTTTCAATTTCTTGAAAGAAGAGTGTACTACACTTATAAAGGTGGCATAGGTCCAATTTACACTGTTAACTCTGAATATTAGAAAATTGCAAAAGTTTAAAAATTTTTTAAAAATCTTCTTACAACTACAAAATTAAAGATAGAGATTTTCTCTTCAAATGAAATTTGTTGTCCATAATTTGTTCTTGCATTAAGGTCATGTACATTCTTTTGAAACTTTTAGTTCTTTTTGTGCAATATGTGCAAATGGCTCCAACTTTTTTCTTTAAACTTTTGATATAGGTAATGCTAAATGCACACAATAAGATGACATGAACGTCATATTGCTCTATTATGTTTTTTTTGAAAATTACACTGTTGTAATTTTTTTTATCTCTCTTTCACCTCATTAATATCTACATTAACTGTGATTTGTATACAGTATTGCATTGATGAGTATACATGTTTCAAATAATGTCTTACAAAGCTTCTCAAAAACCCAAAGGTTTTTTGTAAAAATGAGCTCAAAATCATTCATTTTCAGAAGCGCTAAAACACAATTTTCTCAAAAATGGCTCCAATTTTTTCACATTTTTTAGTGGATAAATGCTCTGTATAAGATGACATAGAAGCTATTTTGCTGTATTTTTCTTTCAAAAATTATGCATATGTAATTTTTTTATATATCTCACGCTGGTAACATAGAAATTTGTATAAATTATTGGATTTGTGAATAGAAGTGCTTGAAAGGATTTTGAATGAAGTTTCTTGAAAACTCGAAAGTTTTCTGTGAAAAATTTTCTCATTTACAATAATGCTTAAGTGACATTTTCTTAAAAAGGGCTCCAAAGTTTTGAAAATTACCACATCACACACAAATGAAAACTTACATGTAGGACAAGATTGTACCCTTTTATGAGATACTTAAAAGTCATGTTTGAGTATGAAAAGTTGAGGATAAGTGAACAAATGTAGTTTGGGTAGTGATAGATGGCAGCTGGGAAGAGGAAGGGGCAAGGCCAAAAAGCTAGCCCAGACCAAAGAAATTAGATATCCAACTTTAGTGAAAAAGTCCATCCAGTCTGTTACACCACTAGTTTTTAATTATTTATTGATTTATTTTTTAATTAATGGGAACATTAAAAAGAAAAAAAATTGAATGAATGAAACTAATTCTTTAAACAAATTTTGTTTTTACAGTTTATTTGAAGTTTTAATAAATTATAGATCTATTTAATATGGCATTGATCACTTTTCAAGAAATTCACTTAAAACTCCTATTGGGGGAATTTTTAGTTAATATTTTTAAGATGCAAATCAATCAAATTTGTTGCATTAAATGTACAGATAATAATGGGCAGATCACAATTATAGTTCGTTTTGAGACAAACATTTTTCCTGTTTTTTTCACGTTCATTTATACTCCAGACAAGTTTTCAAAGGTGAAACTTGAGGGTTTTACCAAATCCTGATTCATTTGATATTTCAACATATGATAGGTATATGACAGGAGTTTACCGCCTTACTTGTAACTGAAAATGCAAGGACTGTTGGGATCTGCTGTTATTACCTGAGTGCCTTAATTATTGTCCTTCTCTTGGCCTGATTCAGATTGATCTGAATAGTATTACCAACATGTTACATTAACAAAATGCATATGTGCTGTGCTGAGGTGGCTTTTTGTCCTGATTAACATGAGAATGTTTGTAATTAGTAGATGTGTTTTCTGGAATTACAGCTCATGAAACCAAAGCAATTAGGAAAGTGAGACTGATTCATAAACGTTAGAAGAAGAAAAAATTAAACATTTTGTGCATTAATGTTATTTTCAATCTTTAAATGTGTGCTTTTTTTGTACCAAGAAGAAGAAATAAAGTAATCCATAAATTAATCCATTACCATTTTCCCCATGAGATGGGTGGGGGCCCCTGATTTGCTGGGGTAGGGGGAAGTCTTAATTTATTACTTAAAAAAAAATTGTTTAAATTTGTTCATTGAATCATCATGAAATGATTAAATTATTTCAGTTAAAACACAATTATAAATTAACACAAAAACTTATGGGAGGATGATCTCTCTGTTCTTCGATTTATCATTGTTTGAATATCCTTTTAAATTCAGATGCCAAGTTAATTTCACTCTTATCATGTCAATTTATTTGATTTGCCCATAAAGTAAGAATAAATAAAACATTTCTAATGGCCTCATTTTGAAACTGTTTGATTTTTATGTATAATGTTGGGCTCTCTTAACTGACTACTGTCTCCGCTTGCAGTTAAGGGATGTCTGATGCTGAGGCTGAAGTGATTACTGTGGGCAGTGACGATACTTTGCTTCTTAAAGCAGATTCAGGTGTGTATGTATTCCCTGTAATACTTTCAGTAAAAACATTTATTTGTAACATTTGTATATTAAGAGATATTAGTTATATTAAGATTCTTATCTACCATTCAAAGTATTTAACAAAATTAAAACCAACAGGTTCATGAATTTTCTCAGATATTAATTTAATTCGTAAAAATGATATATAAAGAAAATCATGGACACGAATACTTGTGCTGGCGCTAGGCATAACCTGTCTGTGTGATTGAGTGCGAGAGGCATGAAAAAACTCGGCCATTATTACATGTGTTTTGCAAGTAATTTGAGTCATGAGTGTGCTAGTCATGATTTTGAAATATTTTTATTTAAAAACTGTTTGTTAACATTGCATTTTATGTGATTTCTTTAAAAAATTGTTATTGCTCTTTCAAATGGTAAAGATTACATAAATTTAATAAATAATGGATCTAACACCATTTACCTGCATAAAGTCTATTCAGAGATGAAAATTATTATGTTAATATAAAAACCTATCATCATCATCAAATTATCTCAAATAAATGCTTCTCTCGAGTATATGCACTTATCAGTTGTTTGGATGACAATTTGTATGTAATTTGGATGACAATTTATATTTGTATTGGTATGTACTACATGTGTTTTATATTGCAATAATGCTGTTACACACACACACACACACACATGCATGTACACATGTGTGCACATGCACACAGACAGATACAGAGAAGTTATTCTAAGAAAGGACCACTCTGACAGGTCGGGAAACAAATGAACATTATGCAGGGCAATGACATTGCCAGGAATAGTGATGAAGCCATTGACAAATGAGATGTCTAAACGATTGCACTGACAAAATGAGTGCATGCACACAACTTGCAGTTATGTTGCCAGCCGTGATCAAGCAGTGGCTGTGAAAGCAGTTCCCATAGTAATCTCTCTATACACCATGTGCATCTTTTTCTCAGAGGCCGGGTCGTCCCAAGTGCAAGATGGAGTGGAAGTTCTGCAGTGCATGGCCATCATTGAGGGGTCGGATTCTGTGGAGGGAGATATTACAGTTAAGATAGAACCAGATGCAGAATCAGGAGAGTTATATTTGGCACATCCTGAAAACTTGGACTTGTCATCATTCACTGCTATCACATTAGCAGATGGCACACCAGCTTTTTTAGCTCAGGATATTATGGTTGAGGAAGGTGAAGGTGTGTTTTTTTTTAAAAATTGTTTGTTTAGAATTGTTAGAAGTTTTCTAAAGAATAAACATGAATTGGTAACATAGAAAATGAAAATAAAAGGAGCTGTAACTTTCTCATGGATGTAGAATAGAGAAAATATGGTTACCCTTGAAAATTCTACTACTAAATAATTATCTGCCTCCTTGGGAATTTTATTCTGTAAACTTGGTATCTAAAATTTCATTTTACATAAGTAATTTAAATGCTCATTTAACTTTTAAGAGCATATTTTTATTACTGTCATTGTTTTTGCCTTAAAGCCTTTTTTATTTTTTTTTATTTTATTTTGTTTATTTTTATTTATATTTTTTTTTAATTTATACTTTGCGTGTATGTATTTAGTGGTGAATACAGAACATGGTATTATGAGGTGAATTGCTTATTGATATTTGATTTTGAATTTTCTAAATTTGTTTTGGAAATAATTGTAATTCAATTTGCATTATGAGTACATTTTGTTGCAGTGTGTACCAGAAAAATGTAGTTGTCAAACATTGATTTTCTTCTCTCTCTCCCATTTTCATTGAACAATGCTAACAAAAACCAAAGTACTTTACCCATTCTTCTTCCTCAATAAACAAAAGAAGTGGATTTAAGGAATGCCTCTTCTTTGTTCTTGTCTTGTTTGGCACTTCTTCACTTCTAAAGACAATATTACTTCTTAATTTTGTTGAATTATGTAAAATAAAAATTATCATTTACATACTTTTACTGAGTCAATGGTGCTTGATAAGTGGTTTGAAGCTTTAATTTTGAGCTTTTAAGAACTCTGTTAATTGTGTCAATGATCCAAGAGGGGGTTGAGTGTAGGTTTGTGCACTGTTCACACAAACTGCATTTGTTTCTGTGATTCTCAAATTCATTCACAGACTTTTAAACCAGTGAATAGTGAATTATTATTTCTCCAACAGCATTTTTCTTAGTGCTGCTATTATTTGCATCTTATTCATTTTTTCTCTATAGTAGTCATGTTGACCATTCCAATTGTCTCATCAAATCATGTCATCATTTGAATTTTCATTCATTTTTTGTGTACGTGCATGCTGTTGTTGCTACCACTATTGCTGTCATCATATACATTAATACTAAACATTTGTCAAAAATGTAGAGTTATTTAATGATTAACTGTTTGAGTGTATAAGGGAGCAAATAATTTATTGGCAAAAAAATAATCTTCCTGATGTGTTGTGTGTGTGTTTTTGTTTTTTTTTTATAAATAAATTTACGTTGGAGTTCAATTTATATGAATTATCCTGGTTCCGTTCCAGTACATCAATGTTAAGTAAGCTCTTATAAATTGTACCACAAACTGCCACTGCAATATAGAAAAAGATATTTTGAAAGTAAATTAGTTCATTGTTTTTAAAACTTGTTCTCGAAATAGCATGTGAGAGAAGGCAATAAATTATTTATTTCAAATATATGAACTATTTGCCCACGAATTTACAAACGGTATAATTACAATTATATAATTACAAAATCAATATTGGTAATGTTATTCAAATGGAAGTAATATATCTCTTGATTTTTAAAATAAAAAAAAACCCACATAAAAACAACCCAAATTGAATTAATGTTACTACAGAGTACATTATTACCCTTGCTGGCAAAATTACACAATCTGTTCAAAGGGATGTTTGCAGTATAACATAATTTGTTGTACATCAAAGGTTTCATTACTACTAGAGTTAAATCTGTATATTTTAAAATTTATTTGATTATGTTTATTTATAGATGTGGTTGAAGCGGAAACAGTTCAACTTGAGAACGGGCGCACAGTATATCTTCAAGAAATACCAAAGTTTGTTGATGGACAGGCGGTGCAGTTGGAAGATGGAACCACAGCTTACTTGCAGAAAGGTACCTTTAAATAAACCTTTTAATTTTCATCTTTTTATGTATGGATTTATAAAAATGATAAATTACAGGGAATTAATTCTGAAATTGTAATTCTGCCTGTCTCTTGCAATTGGGTTTACTGTGGAGTAATATATCTTGCTGTAGTATTCAAGCAGAGATGTGTAATTCAAGCCTTTGGAATGTGATATGTAGTCTTTTGTTTAACCTTTCAATGCAGGATGCCGTCTTGAGACAACATGTTCCTTTCACCTCTATTCACGGGTCTTCATACATAGACATCATGGGATTTTCCCTTCTGCAGCAGGATACCATGTGGCTATGGCAACTCTCTGCTCTTGCTGTGGTGCACACAGCCCTTTTCCCTTCACCCACATTGGAATGCTACCATGCCCTATCTAGGCTCTGTGTTAAAGGGTTAATGCAACCAACTTATAAATGAAGATTCTGGTTGACCTGTGCATCATTGGAGCACCTTGTGTTGGCTTCAAAGGATTTTAGGACTGAACAATTTTTAACTTTGTGATGAATATTGCTTGCAGAGAGTTACCAGCCTGTTGAGTTAGAAGATGGGACAACTGCATATATTGCTCTTGCATGTGATGTGTTGGACCCAGTGTCTTTGGAAACAATACCTGATACATCTGAAGACTCTGAAGACTTTCAACAAGTGTGTGTACAGACTGTGGATTCTCCTGAAGGATCAGCACACGTGAAAAAAAATGTGACCATTGAAACTGGACGAGCCAGTGGTAGTGGCAATAGTGAAGGAATTGCAAAGGATAGATCAAGGGCTTACGTGTGTCGTCAGGATGGTTGTAATAAATTTTACACTACTCTCCATCATCTTAAGGTAGGTAGCACATGCATGAGGACAAAATATACTTTTCAGGTTAATTTTTTGTCTGCAGAGAAAGGGTTCAATTTTGGTAGTTGCTGACACTGTGATCAAAATACATGACATCTCAATTTCATATAAAACTGTTCTGTCCAAGAAGGAAATTAATTTTTTTTTAAAACTATGATTCAGAGTTTTTCTGGTAATTATCTCATAAAACTTTCAGATTATTTGTGATGTTGATCTTCACAAGTAATAAATGATTTTCTGGAGACCTTCCTTGTTCTATTTTCCATCCTGGCCACTATTTATGACTGTGTTCTTCATAGTTCTCGTAAATGATTGTCTTTATATTATACAAATCATATGGTGAGGCATCCTTTCAATTTTTTAGCAAATGAAAAACAATCAAACATTGTTGGAAAAAATCAATCATTTGAAATGCAAAATGATTATATGTTAAAACAGTGTTTTGTGAACTGGACGTCTTCAGGCTGAATGTTAATAAAATGTTTCAACTATGTAAAACAGAACAAAAATCGTACATCATTATTTTAGTGTAAAAACAATCAAATCCTTTTCAAAGTTCCTCAATTAAAAGACACTTAAATATAAGTTCAAGGCAAAAGGACAGAGCAACTCACCTGTTAATTGATGAAAAATTAGCACCAAATTTGTATATAGAGCGTATTTATGTCCACTTATAATAATAATAATGTCACATATAGAATAACAAAGAAAACATGTTAAAAAGTCCTGTTGTGCTAGGTGCATTTTGTAGATCTTGAGCATGGAGAGCCAGCCGGGAGAAGATCGTTGATTGTTATTCTTTATAATTGCATATTTTGTAATAATGTAACTATTATAAAGAATGACAGTCAATTGTCTTCTAACGTTGACATTGATCTATCCAGTCATGACAGTAACTTTGAACAACCCTGCAGAATTGTTCTACCATATCTTCTTAATATTATTAAAAATATCATCAAAGAATGTATTAGACATAAACTTAATATTAAAATTATTAATAAGAGTAATAACAAAAAGAATTCAATTAAAATTGTTAAAGACTTGATTCTTTTCCTTAAGACTGAAAATATAGCTATTTGGAGATTATGAAGTGCAGATTACAACAAAGGGTGAAAGAGCACAATAACAACATAAAAGATATAGGTTCTCATCTGAATTTGATTTCCTGACATCAAGTACATACATCCCATAATTTTAATTTCCTAGAACCTACAACCCTTAATAGGGAGCCCAGGAGATATGCCTGCCTCATTTGAGAATCCATACAAATTAAAACTTGTGATACTATTAATATGAATTTAGGATCAAATTTATTCACATCAGTGTATGACAATGTTTTATTTTAAATCAAAAAATAATTGAAAACCTGAACCAACTAAAAATTAATTGAATCTTCCTTTATATCTTTGTTTTTATTGAATTTCATGTACTTAAGCCCTTGACCTCTCCACTCCAACTTCCTGCCTTCCCTCATTTAATCTGAAGATATGAACAAATGTTTTAACATACACTAATTTTGCAATTCAACTCTGTGTATAAAGACTGATTTTTTTCCTACAAGTTTTGATTGTTTTTAAATTGATTGTCTAAAAATTGAAAGTATACTTCAACATACAATGTGTTCTACCTAGTTATTTAGCACCAGAAAGATTGTAATGTTCTACTGCCTTTAATGATTGAAACTAGTAATAATGTATCTTTTGCAGATTTATGGAATTCAATATTTAATGAATTAAGGATGTAAATAATTTCAAAAAGACAGAAACATTTCCAATTTCAAAAATTAAATTTTAGAAAAGTGTAGAAGGAATACAGTTTGAGTAACATCCAAACAGTAATTTCTTTCAAATTTATCATTTCTTTCAAGCCAACATATATACTTTTATTTATTTAAATGCACATGCCATATAATGTGTTTGTCAAACTTGAGACTTTCAGTTATAGTCACTTTACACGTAGAGGTCAGGAAAAACCTCTTTAAATCTAAAAAATCTCATTAAAGGTATTTGAAGTTGGACCTGCGACTTCATTGAATAAACTGCTTTTACATAGTTTGCCACTGTGAGATATCCTCAGTTCTCAATCAAAATACCACAGATTAACGTATCCACAGCAGTCAAAGAATGCTTGAGAAGGATCAACAACAAAAATTCAATTCAAAGCAAATAATTCGTAAACAGTAAAACCTCTCTTTTACACTTTTCATGGAACCCTTGGAGAAATGATGTAAATTGTGGCAAGTATAAATAAGGGGAAATAATTTTCTTCGAAACCATAAGTATAATATAATGTCACATTTAGTCACATAGAATCAATAAGGATTATATTATACTTTAATACACAGTATGAGATATGTAATAAACAGTATTACAAAGTGAAATAGAAATCTGACTGAAATTGACATCGGAAATTGAAGGCGTGTTAACCGAAGTAAAATGAATTTTAAATGTTGCAACCATTGAGCTACGACGATTCGACGAATCCCCGCCATCTACTGATGGAAGCCTTTGATGATGTAAAATGTACTCGTTGATGGATGAAGAGAGTGAAATGATATTTCTACTGTAAGAAAAAATGTGAAGTTAACGTTTTTACCAATTCAATAAAATGTTTGATTTTCATTTAGTAATTTTTAAAATTTATTTATTTATGAAGTAATAGAAAGAGGGTTCATGAAACCAATTTACAGTTAACAGAGAATTCCATACTTCGATGTTTGAGCTATTAAAGGAAGGGGGAAAATATTACTTTTATTTTAGAAGGAAGTGTGAAATTGTGAAGGAAGATGATGTAAAACTAACACGTGATTGTGAGGCTACCTCTCTTAGTCCCATGTCACATGAATGTTGCATTGATGCGTGTCACCTAATGTTGATGAATTCGACTGCATTGATGTCTGTGCACACATTACCTAACGTGCTTCGTAGATTGACACTATCTTATGCGAAATGGCACACAGTGCTCTGAGCAATGTGCATTGTGCCCACAGCTGAAGCTACAACATAAGTCACAACACATGAAATGAATTTTCGGAAGAGCGTAATATTCAAAATTGAAAAACACAAGATTCCCCATTTCCCTGATTCAGAAAAGATGACTACTGCTTCTATACTCAGATGTAAATATAACTGCACTTGATGTAAATCTGCTGGTATGGTGTCATCCAATTGGCAGTGTGAACATGACTATATTGTCATGTAAGCTCCCGATTGGATGACACCGTAACAGCTTATTTACATCAAGTGCAGCTCTAAATAAATCGAAATATATCGGCTGTATTTATGGTGAACTAGTTCTTGTCTTCATGAAATCAAAGTATCTTTTCACCTTGAGTCCAATGACGTATAGTATCGGTATGTTATCCAATGCACGGTCCATGCATACAATGGACTTAACTTTAAAGCAAATGTTATGAAATATTTGTTCCAGAAAATCTGGGTGCAACTGCAGATTCAAAAGGAATGAAAACATTATTTGAAAAAATTTTAATCCAAACATTTTAACTACGTAATACTGAAATACTTCTGAGTAAGGAGTTCATAAAAGTGAAATAGCTTTACATTATAACATAGGACATTTAAAAAGGGATTTCAAATACGTATAACTGAGATGTAGGTATTACTGAAGTCTGTTATACCTGGATTTCACTGTACAACAGAATTACTAGTACAGAACAAGTAACCTCTTTGCTTGTATGAAAGTTAAGTATTTCCATCATCTCCGCAGAAATATCTTGAGTTCTTGCATACCATAACCAGTCAACACTACTTGCCTACACATTTGTATTAGAAAACTTCTGTTCTTATTTTTGTGAACATTCATGTGGTAGGTGGGTAGGTGATGTGAAAGGGGGAGAGTGGGAATGCCGCCATGCTTCTCTAAGGGCATAGCACGTTCTCTACTTTAACCAAATTTTTAATTTTTGAGAATATCTTTTGCATGAGACTTGTGGCTGAATTTGTGATTTAGTTCTAATAAATGGTTTTTGTAGTTTTAACATTCAGTCTGCCTGTAATTCACTTGCATTTTCCCCACTAACCAGTGAAATAATTTTTGTGAAAGAAAAAATTAAGATAATAAAAATAAGGGTAATATATTTGACAATAGTTTCTTATTATTTCATTAAGAAAATTGCCTTCAAATTTACTGTCCAATTACTACATCTGTCACAGCATCTGCCGTTAAGGTAATAATAATGTAACCCAACACATCAAAATTCCTGGACAAGTTCTAATGAAATTGTTGTTTGTTATTCAGGTTCATGAAAGGTCTCATACTGGAGACAGACCATTCCGTTGTCCAGAATCTGGCTGTGGAAAGGCTTTTGCCACAGGTTATGGCCGGAAAGCACATGTTCGCACACACACAGGTGAAAAACCCTATAAATGTCCTGAGGAGACTTGTAATAAAGGCTTTAAGACTTCTGGAGATCTTCAAAAACATGTACGCACACACACAGGTATGCATCTTCATGTATCAGTATTTAGTATTCAAATGAAATCTTTGAAAACAATGGTTGGGGAGAGTTTTCATGATGAAAGTTGCTGTGTAATTTATAAATAGAGCTTGGAAGTTTGGTGAAATGCCTTTTTATTATTGTTACGATTTTATGACTTAACAATATGAATCACTTAATTGTACTTCAGGAGTTGTTTTATTAGATTTTCATTTCGCCTTTTTTGCCTATTTTAGCTTCTGAAGCCTATTTTTGCTAATTTGCCTCCTTATGCCTTTTCTACCTTTTTCGACATTTTCCTCGCACCGAACTATTAAACTGAAAACATACCAGCAGGCCTGAACCTATACATACCTGCAGGCTTGAGCATACCTGTATGGCATGGTTGTGTATTGACTTTCTGTGTTTGCTCATGAGAAATCTCATCCTGACTATGGTTTCAGATTTCCTTTGAGGCCAAAGCTGTCTGTACACGATATACCCTTCTCTGCTCCTTCTTGTCCTCTCTTCCCTTCTTGCAATTACACAAGTGCAAAGGATGAAATCATTTTAATTCCATTTTCACTGATACCATTTCAAGGTTCAAAAGGAAATCTTCAATAGCATTTTGTTGAGACAACGTAGCAAGTAAAATAAATTCGTAGTCGTCATACCGGATAGTCAAATCTAAAGACCGGATTCCTATGCATCTTTTCGTTGCTAACTTGAAATTGGATGAATCCTTGACAGAAATTTGAATTGTGAAAAGGATGCCTACAAATTGTTTATTGCATAAAATATAATTTTTATATCATCTTGTTTTAATTTATCATTTTTAAAGGTTTCATTTAAGAAAAAAGTTTTTATGCCATAACCCAGCAGTGCATTTGGGTGATCTGTGATACACAAGTACCGTTCAGGGAGTGTCAATTCTGCATTTCGTTACCCATCACAATACCTATTGTCTAATCAAAATATTTGCGTTATTGCAGCAGGAATAGGTCTGCAGCCCTTGGTTGTGACCTCACAATGTTCTGGCTTTCTCTTCCAAATTGGATCATAAATCAGTTTTGTCAGTCTTCGCTGAACTTACCAACAGGAGACAGCATGCGCAAGTCACATATGACATACATTTTGGCGTGAAGCTTAGCCACAAGCTGCATTGCATTTTAAATTCATCGAATTTCTTGGAACAGACCCTTGCCCTGGGAAGTTCAAGAGAGAATGTATTCAATTTTTGACAGCTTTTAGCAGTGGTCATGTGTGTCAGAATGAGGCTCGGCACACAGACAAGTGTAAATTAAATGTAGAACAAAGTTTTTCCTGTATGAAACGTATATTAGTGGATAGAAGATATAATAGAAAATAATTTTGAAATATACATAATTGGAAATTATAATGAAAACAATTAAGAACATTCATTTGGTAACTTAATTCTTTTTGATTTCTGATCGTATACTTGCATATTTCAATTTTTATATTATGTTTTTGCGTTTTAGGCTAATATAATTTTGTGTTCGAATAATATTTAAAATGTCAAATATAGTTTGTTTAAACAATATGTACAAACTTAATTATAATAACATTAAAATTATACAATTTCATTCACCTTAAATATCTCATTCAAAATATAAAAATAAGTTGATTAACTGGAGTTTTTAGGCTACATAACACCATTTTGAAAAGTCTTGACCTTTTTATTGCATGTTTTCATACATTTTAGGGAGTTTTACTGGATGAAAATCTGGTCTTTAGTCATTTGCAATCATGATTACAAGGAAATGGTAGTTTCCTTCCTTGTAAGTGCTAATGTAAATTTTAGTGTTAGAACGTAAATAAAAATCAATTTAATTATTAGTTTTCTTACAATAATTACTTTTAAATGGTGATTTTTCAAAGTTTCCTCTGTTTTACTCCTCTACCCTATCCAGAATAAAACCGTTTTTTGCATGCCTATTTTAGTTAAAATAAATGCCTGAATTTCTGGGCTCTATTTATAAGGAACTTACAGCATCAGTACTAGTTTCTCTAACATTCCTGTTTATTATGGGAAAGGATTATTATGAATAGTTATATATACTAAATCTGCAGTCCCTTCACATTAGAACAATAAGCAAATTTTTAGTAATTGAGCTTGCACTATTTTTACTGTCTGTTAATTTTCTTTTTCCAGTGAATTATTTATTTTGTAACTTCTAACATATAATAAATCTATTTGTTTAATTTTTTAATGTTCAGTAATACTATAGAAGGAATCAAACCCAAAGTAGTTGTTCTTTGATATTGTGTCTTAAATGAATATCCTAATCTGCAGGCGAACGACCATTCCGATGTCCAGTTGAAGGCTGTGGTCGATCATTTACCACTTCAAACATTCGGAAAGTTCATGTTCGAACACACACTGGTGAGAAACCATACAGATGCCCACAGGAAGGATGTGATCGAGCGTTTGCTTCTGCTACTAACTACAAAAATCATCTAAGAATACATTCTGGAGAGAAACCATATGTTTGTAGTGTGGAGGTTCGTTTTGCCTAAAATAAATAAATAAATTTCCCCAAACTTTCAAAACCAAACTATTTCTTTCCCTCTGAAAAGAAAATGCCGAAATGTAATTAGAAGACTTATTTAATAATGATTTCAACTCATTTAGTGGACCTGAAATTTCCAAATTATCTTCTCTACTCATACCCTGCCTTCAGTCTTCATCTTATTCTTCCAAGATTGAAAGATTTTTCACATTTTAAGTTGTGTTGAATTCAGCATTGTACTGCAAAGTTTTGGTTTTATTTTCAGGGATGTGGAAAGCGCTTTACTGAATACTCATCTCTTTATAAGCATCACATGGTCCACACTCAGCAAAAACCTTATTATTGCAGTGTATGTGCTCGACATTACCGACAGGCTTCAACCCTAACGATGCACAAAAGAACTGCTCATGGTATTGTTGAAACAGAAGATGGTACTGAGATTGTTTTAGGAAAAACTGTTTTTGCATTGGCTAAGACTTCATCAGAAGCCAAGAAACTGAAAGCTTTGAATGCTAATGTAAGTCTCAATGTTGTTTTGTGTAGACAGTGTGTGTGTATGTGTATGTGTTTTGTATTTTTTTAACTCTTTAGGGGTCTGGTGAGATTTGTTCGACCCCAGGATACAAATTTTTGTTTTGTTTGAGAGATGACATTTCTTGGGACTTCCTGTTTTATGAACTTGACTAGGTATGAAAATTAATAGCTGCATCAAGTGACATTTCTAAAATATACTAAAGAAACAAAAAAATAAGATTACATATACTGTGAGAGATGGAGCTTGACAATTGTCAGTTGGGCAGCATTTCTATATTTCCATGATGACAGCCTCTCAGGTTTGAGTTATCTTTGCTCTCAGTGACCCGTGTTAGTGATAGAATGTAATCATCACCATGCATGAGTCACCACACTCAGTGTCTTGGATTTGAAATAAAGAAGTGCTTGATATACTGTAAACAATTATTAAGATTTCTGATAAGGTATTGTATTGAACATGCAGAAATGCAAGTACTTGTGTATTAAACAACACTCCATCTTGTACTCTCTAATTGCCAGAACTAACAAAAAGTATAATTTAGTAAGTAAATCAACAATATTGAACAGCAGAGAGGCAGACTGCTAAAACAGAGAAACAAACAAAGATTGGAAGCAGTCAATATGAGATATTTAAAAGCACTAGTAAATGCGATTAAAGAGAGAAAATTGAAACCTTGAGATACTCAAAATACTAAAATGAGAGAACATAGTAGACCAGAAGCGTACCAAAAAAAAGTGGCTCAACCATATTAAGAGAGTGGAGAAAGACAGATACTGTTGTAAAGACCTTAGAGAGGAGAGAATGTAGAAACCCTACACTAAGAGAGCCAGGTTATGAACACTAGTGTCTATGAAAATTCTGACTAGAAAGGAACAAGTCATACGAAGCTAAATTTTAACTGTTAGTGATGATTAAAAAGATAATTTAAATCAGGAATTGACACAAATCCCACAGGCCCACTGATGTTACTTAGAGACATTGAACTAATAACCGTCAATATTATCAAGAATTATGTAGGTTGTAAGTTTGCTCCATGATCTGAGAATCTCCATGTTAGCTGTATATTTCATTGCGCTTTTTTCAATGTACTAGATTCTGCAAAATGTGGTAGGTCTGATCTCATTATACTGTCTAGCCACAAACTAAGTTGCAGTAGCAAGCTAACTATACAGCTAATGAACAAAGTATTGGACTGTCTAGAAAAAATGAAAATAATTCACAAAATAAAAAGCTTAATACCGATCGAGCAAACACAAAATTCTGATGATATAAGTAATTGAAATTCAAAATCATAATATTTAAAGTATCATCTGCAACATCTCAATCCAATCAACCAATAATATTTACTATTAAGATAAGTAGAAAATAGTGCTAATTCAGGGCAAATCATTATTTTTTGTGTATTTATTATTACTATTATTATTATTGTTATTAAACATTTGTTTGGTATGTACATATGTATTTCATTATTATTATTATTATTATTATTATTATTATTATTATTATTATTATCATTATTATTACTATTATTTACATTTTTTGTCTTCTTCATTTCTTAACTTGCTGTATGATCAGATTCTAGGATTTAAAGAGAACAATACTCTTGTGGCACTGCAGTCAGATAGTTCTGGTGGCCTTGGACCACAGAGTCAGTTCATCGTGATGGCTGATCCTTCTCAGCTTGCAGCTTTGGAGGTGAGTTTCTAAGTAAATGCATCAATATCATCATCATCATTTATTTATTAATGGTGGCAGCAGCAAACCTATATATACCTTGTCCTTGTCCTTTCTTTTACTAGTTTCATTGTATGTCCTCTAAGTCTGGAATCTGTGGCTTTAGTATAATTCAGGAATGTTATAATATCCATTCAAGATTTTAAAACTTTCTATTATATCACTCCTATTTCTTCCCTGTTCTAATGTCGGAAGTGATATGTCTCTGAATCTTTCTTCATAATCGAATTGATGTAGTTCTCTAGGGCTCTCGGTAATCTACCTTTGTACTTTTTATCTTTTTAATAATAAGGGAACCAATCCACGTTAGCATACTCGAGTTAAGGTCTAATATACATCGTGTACATTAGTTTTACTATAGATGGAAGGAATGTAGAGAATGCCTTTCTGATCAGGTATAATAGCTTATTGGCTCTTTTGGTAACAACAGCAACTTAGCTATCCCTTTTCAAATTTCGAGTGAAAAGAACACAGAGATCATTTTGTTCTATTGTCGAATTGAGGATGTGACTGTCAATGCTATAATTAAGATTTGGTTTATTTTTTCCTAGATGGTGGACCGTACATTTATTGGAGTTTAGTCACTAACTAAGATTTCAACCATCTCACTACTTTGTTGAAGTCATTTTGTAACATGTGATAGTTTTTTAGTGGATTTGAGAAAAGTTTGGTGTCGTCCACATAGCAGTTCCAACTTGAAGACAGATTATCACCTAGGTCACAAGCGTATAGAATGAAAAGTACTAGGCTTGGAGCTTAACCATGGGGGACACCTCTTGTAATGACTCGCGGTATTGACAGTGTGTTTCCAATTGCCACCTGAAATGTTCTGCGCGATAAATATTCCTGAATGTACTTCCATAGTTTACCTTGTATACTTAAAGATGAGAGTTTGTGAATGAGACATGGTACTTTATTGAAAGCTTTAGCATAATCAATGAGACTACCATGAGATGTGAAGAGAGATTCAATTACGTTTGGTATTCTTTTACTGAAAGTAAAAAATTTATTTGAAGAATTTCATTCTTTCTTTGTCCAGTGTCTTGTCCTAATTTGAGATTGTGCTTCATAATGACATGGATTTTGTTCAGAATTAGAACCAGATTTCCTGGCATGAGAAGAAATAATGTCTGTAATGAACCCTTTACTGCTGATTGTTCTTACTTACACAGCTTCAGTTAGCACAACTTTTCCCCCAATCACTTATTGTGCATCCTTCTGAATCCTTCTGAATTACTATCGCTGTCATCTTTATTGCGGTCTTGGGGGGGGGGGGCAAAAGTGCAAATTCTAGTTCCTGACATCCATCAATGAGTACTCTTAAATTTTCACGTTCTTCATTGGAGTTTATAATGTTAAAAACTCCCTCTGAATGATTAATCATATGATGGGATATAATGGGTTAATATGTGCACCATGGCCACTGTTTTACTGAAGACAAATATTTGAACCAATAGACCCAACTCATTTGCCTAAAGCCTTGAAAATGTAGCTGTGGCTTTGTGAACAAGTCTGTAATGAGCATGCACACAATATATTTAACTTATGATTGTCTTTTGGTTTGTTGTCCATTTTAGAGATGTAACAAAATCATGACTTATTTGGAGATTAAAAAATGGGGTTATGACTGATTTGAAATGTACATAATTTTACCAACTGCCTGGTGGATGTACACTTGTGACTTTGCTAGGGAGCTCAAATGAAAATGAAGGAATAAGCATATGAAACAAAGACATTAAATTTGAACTTATGGCAATTTGCTAAGCTGTATATCAACACACCTCCAAGAGGTTTTTGAATGTATACTATTGTCCAAAATAAGATGGTCATCAATTCTTTCTACTCTGATATAAGTTGTGGTAATTAGCAAAAGCAAATATGTATCACAATCAGCAATCATATTCAGGCATTAGGATTAGTAGAATGGCTTATCACGTGAAACATGTGTATTGTTCAGGTTAGCTGAAATGTTGATGTCTTTTGCTCCATAATTGATGGTTTTCTGTTAGTATTGTGAATTGATAATTTCCAAGTTTTTTTTCTGAGTTGGTGGTTGTGAGAGAGTTACAGAAAATAAATTGAATAGAATAAAAGGGCTTTTATTAACAGATATAATTCATTTTGTGCCTCTCAGCAATTAGGTGTTACCACATCCGATGCTACAATTGCTATTGAAGAAAAGGATGTGACTGAATTGGAAGAAGATTCATCCTAAGTATTGCAGCATCTAGTAAGTAAATGTTTTAATTAACCTTAATGTAGAATTATAAATTTGTTTGAGGTTTTTGAAAGTTTGCAATAAACTTTTTGTAAATTAATTTTATTACACATAATTATTAGCCAACACAGATGGCCGAGGTGGCTAGAGCATGTGCTAGCTGAGCTCCTCGGTCTGAAAGGTTGTGGGTTTGTGTCCCATTGTACGCATGGTTGCTTGTCCCTTGCCTTTCATGTATGTGTGTTGTTGCAGGAGGCCTTCTGAGTCTAATGACTACAGACCAAGGACCTTGCATAGTGTTAAAGGTTAATATGTGTCCTCATGAGGGACATAGTGGGTACTGAGGACAGATAGTCAAAATCGAAATCCCCTGATACTGAAAATAGCCCAGGAAGGAAATAAATAAATAAATTTAGAAACAAAGGAATTTGAGAGGATCTTTATTCATGGTTTGGTTCTGAACATGATAGTATGATGAAGATGATAATTATTTTTTTCAGAGTAAAATGCAATGCCTGTGCCATACACAAAGTTTTATTTTTATATCATTTTTATTTTATTTTTTTGTCTGGTTTCGAAACATGTGCACACTATCATAGAGAATGCCTCACTGTTTAATGGCCATATTGAACGATACATTTCAAAGTGTATGAGCGATGTGTTGGTATTATTGCTAGGAGCAAGGATGGGCTTTTGCTCAGGCAAACTAGGCAGCTACCTGGGGTCCCCATCTCAGAGAGGGACCCAGATGATAGTACAGTAGATTTGGGCTTGAGCGATCACCAATGGTTCCAGCAAAAAATGGTTGATAATAGAGATGGCTGCATAATCAATGTTGTGAGGTTACTAGGATCATAAATCAAAACTAATTATGCTACTTGCTATGAAATGAAGTACATTCTCTTTATTTTGAATTACCATAAATAACAAAATTCTATTTAAAGAGGGTATTGAGGGTCATTTGCCTCCTTTCAGGTAAATCAATATACCCCCTTCACTTGTCACTATTTTTCTTAGTCAATAAAGTCTCTTTCCATTCTTGCTGAATCAAATGGGCAAACTTGACTTGAAAATGCAATTTATATGCTGTGGAAACTTTACAGCTGAGTTGTCTGACAAAGGAGTTAGGTAATGACCTGTAGTACTGATTCATTCACAGTGTGCTCTTTTGAGTTCTTCACAGATTTTTATGGAAGGGAAGTATGAGTTAGCAAACCATGAAATGGAGGAAACAAACAGGTTTTTGCTTCATTAAGATATATTTATTAAAATCATCTGTCATTACCTGAAACAAAGTAATCTCCCTGCGAAATCAGAACCTCTGCCATTATTCAAATTATTTATTTATAGGGTAATCACATACATAAAATATTAATATAGGAAAAAATAAAACTAAGATTCATAGTAAAATTAGTTTCACAATAATAAAGTAATAGATTAATAAAAATTACAGTTAACAATAAACAATTCAATGTAAAGAGTAGTAAAGGAGTAAAATTAATTCTAGAGACTTCTTAAATTTCACAATGGCACTATAAAAGAAGTCAATATCATTATGTAATTGATTGGCCTCACAAGAAATTTTGTTGAATACATCTTTACACATATAGTTTGTTCTACAGTTAGATATTAAAAAATGTTACTGAAATCTGTGTTTACACTGTGGTGCATAAAGTTGCACCTTACAAAAAATATTTGGACAATTCATGTACACAGATATATTGGAGTGTAGAAAGACAAGAACTAGGTACAGTTTTCTAGCATATAGAGTAGGGATGTTGATTCATGTGCAGATATTCTGGTAGTTGTGATCTAAGACTTGACAAAGGATTGTTGTCGATAAATGACAAATGTCTTAGAAATGTGTTCTGGATCCTTTTGATCGTTGAGGATGAAGTCTCAGTACAGGGTTACCAGACTACCAGTGCATTTTCCAAAATAGACCTTACAAGTGAAAACATAGTAATTTGAAACTCCAGATAACATGAAAATCTTTTGTGTTCCACATCAGGAAACTGAACATTTTCTTGGCTTTGTTACAAATCAGTTCAACCTGCAAATTGAAATCCAAACAAGCATCAAATGTCTCACCAAGATCCACAATGTTATCCATAGATTTCAGAGTATGGCTTTCAATTGTGTATAAATTGAGAAAGACCTTTTTTCTGGTGAAGCTTACAACATAGCATTTGTCTATATTCAGCAATATACCATTCTCCAAACACCAATCATAAAGCAGTGTTGCAAAGTCCAATTGCAGATTAAGGGCACCGGTTTCACTTAAATTTCAGTAAACAATTTAGCATCGTCAGCAAATAGCAAGCCTTCACTGTGTTTGGTAACGTGAAGTAGACGATTGATAAAGGTGTTAAATATTAAAGTGATGAGATGGGAGTCTTGCAGAACTCCTGAAGGAATATTGTAATATACCAAGTTACTACTATTAAAGGAGACAAGCTGTATTCTCTCGTTTAGATAGCTCTGAAAGCATGCCAGAAGTAGATCTCTCAGCCTCAGCATAAAGAGTTTAGATACTAGGATGTTATGGTCTACCCAATCAAAGGCTTTTGTAAAGTCTATATACCATGTTCACTTGTCCTCCTTGATCCAGTACCTCAGCTATAAAGTGACTTATAATGGCAAGATTGGTTACTGTTGATTTTAATGATCTAAAGCCATGTTAACTGTCCTAAAGATTTGGATATATTACAGGAGCAATGTGTGTCACCACCAGTTTCTCAAAAAGCTTCCAGATGGAATTCAAAATAGAAAAAGATCTATAATTGGAAACATAAGCTTTGTCCTTTTCTTCTGGATTGGTATCACTTTGCTTAGTTTCTATGCATCCAGATGAAATTCAAAATAGAAAGATCCAGAAAATTCTAATTTTTGAAAATTGCAACTACAATTATGAAGATAAACATTTTTTCTTAATGAAATGTGTTCATCAAAAACAGATCTTCAAATAAGGTTTTGTTGAATTTCTTGACAATAAAAAGTAAGTTTTGAGGAATTTGGCGTCAAACATAGTTGCTCGCTCCAAATTTCCTGCACTTCCTAATCGAAGTGATTTCAGGCAGTTGGGTGCTGCGTAAGATAGAATTTGTCTATGTTCGTTTCTTACATTCAAGCTTTTGTAACATGTTTACAAATTAATCTTTTAGAAATTATTTAAAATCTATTAAAAATATATGAAAAAAAATTGCTAGCATTCAGGAAATATCAGATTGGAATGCAACAATGGCATTCTGCGCCGCAAGGCAGCTGTTGAATTTCTGTGAATTACATCTCATTGTTGTAACATGATTTAGCAGTATGGAAAGCAGTTGTAATTGTCAAATTTGTGTTGATATTTGAATGAAAATACCTATTTAGTTTGTGCATCAAATATGTTCTATGATTTGTAATGAGTTTTACAAAAATGATGACTGAGATGTATTGATTCAGAGAGAATTTGTGGTATAAATAGTATTACATGGCCATGACTAAGGGAGAAAATGTACATGCTGTTTTAGCACCACTAGTTAAATATTGTTTGCCAAAGTGTAGGAATCTTCGCAAACCTACAGCAACCTAAAGTCAACAGATCAGCTGGCTTACATTACTGATGCAAGCCAGCTGCACTATGATTGCAGATAAACTCTGTTTTGGCCCTTTGGGTTCTAAGTTGTTGAAATCACGTCAAGCTTTGGCAGTGAGCTTGATTGTGTTTCAGGTGTGATTGAAATGTGAATTTGGAAAGTCAAAGTTTGTGTTTTGGAAGTAAATTTCCAGATAATTAGTGAGACACCTCTTAGTGATAGTTCTAATTCCCTGTTCATTATACTTCCTGTAAATCACCAATGAATGTTTCTATAGTGAATGTTGTGAGGCTGGTGAAGAATGGCACCCCATGGCGTCTCACTATCATTAAATAGCAAGCATGAATATGCATACTCTGTGTATGTAACTCAAAATATATTAGTCTTTACTAAAGTTTGCTCATTGTATATCAGTTGAGTGACAGCCCTCTGTAAATTTTCTGGGGAAGGGTAATGTGGTTTTCCAGAAAATGCAACAAACCAGAGCTTCACAGAAATTAAATGTTGGTATTCAAAATGGAGCTACACCAAGTATTATGACAGTACAAATGAATTTGGAGTTTGCAGAATTTGGAGTTCCAGGAATTTGTGTCAACTGTTTGAGTAATAGTGATTATCTATGTTAATAATTATATGATGTTAATATCTCTTAATATTTTTGATTTGCTCACATCACAAGTGTCACAGTGGATGTGTTTTATTTACTCTGTGCAGAAATTTTAAGTAGGCTGGGATTAAAGTGCCACTTTAATTCTGCTGGAAATAAAAGTGAAACAGAGCAAAGGGAACCTCTGGGGAACCTGGTGATTAAAGTTACACTTTAAACATGTGTAAATGAAAAACGTATTTAAAGTTATTGTACTGTTATTTATGATTATTGTGTGCTTATCATAAATTGTTTATTTGGCTACAATGCTTTTTTGTTCCAGATGCTAGAAACTGAAAAATGTTTGTCTGCTAATTGTTGGCTGCCAGATGTACAAATTATAAATGGATGTTATTTGTTGTCCACACAACCTATTCAAGAAAATGAAGTTGGAAAGCTGAAGCTAAATGTATATGTCGCTCTGAAATATTTAAAATGCGTTCTTACTACATTGAGAATTGCTAAGATACAAATTGTTGAGTTCCTGTGATTTATGGAATTGTCTTGCTCTTATAATTGTGTCTGAATGCTTGACTGATGGGTGGTAATGTGTTGTAGAATCTACAGTTACACTTAATGAATTCACAGAAAGTATATAATGTTGATGTGTATTTTCTGTGTGTCTTTGAAAGTAATTTATATAATTTTTGTTGCATTATCTACTGTATTATGTGAAGCTGGACATTTACCTTAAAATATTTTTATGGTAGGAACTTACATTTTTAGTAGGTTCTTATAATAATAAGACACTATAAATTGAATTGTTTGTTCTTTAGATACTGAAGATTGTTTCAATTCTACAGTTATGACTGATATTTTGTGATTGCAGATAAAAGTTAACAATTATTTTAATTTGTTTCTTGATATGAATGAAAAAAAGAAAACAAATGAGAACCTTCATCTAATAGTTAAAATAAAATATTGTTTAAAAACAGTTCATGTTTCTGTATTGGGACTGTGATTTTATTTCTTTTGAAATATCTGTAAAGGTAATATTTTGAGTATTATGTTGAGTATGTTATGGTCAAAATTCATTGATGTCAACATCACTATTAATTGGTGAAAATATGTACATTAAAAAAAATTATATTTTCAGAATTTTTGTACAATGATGTACTGATGAAATGTTTGAAAGTGATTATAATAAATTTATTAAAGATTATATGCTTTGTATACATGTAATCATCATCATCATCACCCTGAATTTCAGTCATTTATTCTACCCAAAACAGGCAGGCAAAAAGGCATACCGAAAAATGGAATGAAGGCAGCACATCTGTCCGTCTGTGAACAATGCTAGCGGTTGAACTATTCAGACGATTTTCTTTAGAGAACCGATATTTCCCATTTGATCTGGCTGATGTCACAGCCCCTTCAATTTGAAACAGATATTTTCATTTTGGAGAGTACTTTTTATAAAGCCCTTGGAACATTTTCTAAAAATGGCGCCATTGTTTTTTATTAAATTTTGTTCTTTGGTTGGGTGAAGGACGTTTGAGAGAATGGTACATTGTCATGTTTGTTAAAAACCCTGATTTTTCGAAAATTGCAAAAAATTTTCGGCGTCTTCCTACAACTAAAATTTTGAAGATATATATTTTTTTTCTTAACGAGATGTGTTCCTTCCGAAACAGTTGTTCAAAAGAGGGCAGGTTCAATATTTCGGAAATAGTGTTTTTGTGTAATTTAATACAGGTGCTTTTAAAAACATCTCAGACAACTTTCTCAGAAACGGCTTCAAATTTTGTATTTCAGTTTTATCCTCCTATGTAGCAAAGAACTGTAAAAAGAATGGTGATAATCACACAGCACACTGCATGTTCAAATATTGCAATCAAGTTCGGAATTGTAAATTCGAATTTTGCGCGCGTCGTTTCAGGCGTTGCCAGTTCGGAAAATAGCAAAACGGGATTCAAAATTTTTGAATTCATCCCATTGTGGACGGTCACGATGATTGTAAGATGTAGATACTATTTTTATGAAAGAATATAGATTGAAGTAAGATAATAAATTTTAACTTAGAACTAACACACTTCTATATTTTAAGAAATTTTAATAGCTGATTACGGTATTAGATATTGAAAGCTTGTTTCAAACGTAATCAAGATAGGCTTGTGTGAAATTATTTCTGCTTTTCTGTATTATTATCTGTAAATACTGTAACATTTAAATTTATTCATGTTTCATTTATAAACGTAAGAAACTTCCTGACAATAGAAATAAATACAAATAAGCAACAGAGGCGATTCGTTTGAATTAGACTTTCAAGTTATTACTGAGTTTTTAATATGGAAGAAATTAAAATATTGTAATATTACGCAACTTTTCAAAAATGC
Source organism: Gryllus bimaculatus (assembly GCA_017312745.1). Lineage (NCBI taxonomy): Eukaryota > Metazoa > Arthropoda > Insecta > Orthoptera > Gryllidae > Gryllus > Gryllus bimaculatus. The sequence goes on from BOPP01000036.1 coordinate 8,424,150, forward strand.
GAGAAAGTATGTGCTGTTGAGCACCTCTGGTTTTACTTTAAGGTTGGCTCGCCGAGCGCACAAGTCGCGTTCGTGCGCGCGTACACGTAAGCTCTGATCAATCGCATCCTAGCGAAGTTGTTTAATTGGATCGCAGGGCACGCGGAGTTTCTGCCGTTGCTGACAGAACTATTTCATCAAAATAAGATTCTGAGAATTGTCGCAACCTGCTACACTTGATCAAGGACTGTTTGACGACGAGCGCACATATAAAACCTGCTGAACCTTACAAATGAAGCGAAATGGGCCGCAAAAGAAAGAATACCAATATTGAGCAGTGACAGCTGGTTATCACGAGGAAAATCATGCTGGAAAATTTGCAAAATTCGATTAATGAAGAAAGCACTGAGTGACATCTCACGGTACTTCAATGAAGAGACGACTGAACGGCAAACTGGAGAAGGACTCCCGAATACTTTTTCTGTTCTAGAAGATAATCTCATTGCGAGAATAATAAACAGGGATCATCGTATTACTGCACCAAATATTCCTGCAGAGTTCGAAATGCTCATTGGCTAGAAAGTAAATTCAGAAACTGTGTGAAGGTTACTGAGTAGTATATTACCAATTAATGTAGCGGCGTTGCCGAAAGAAAGCCATTTATAAGAAAAGAGAGCCGAAGGAAAAGGCAGGGGTTTGCTAAATAACAAACAGAAGAAGATGAATTGGTGGAATAGAGTTATCTTCGCCAACAATCGAAAATGAACATCTGTGGTTCCGATGGAAGAATTCGGGTGTGGAGATCAAATGAAGAGCTGAAAGGTGAAAACATGTAAGCAACCGCAAAGCGCGGAGGGAGAAATATAATCGTGTGGGGCTACATGTCAGCTATTGGTGGCAGTGAACTTGTGCTCAAAGAGAAAACGATGAACAGGTTCAACTCTCTTGACATTTGTAAACAAAATTTAAAACGAAGTGCTGAAAATCTTGTTATTCTTGATAGATTTTATTTTTATCAAGATAATGATCCCTAGTGCAAGTGGCAGGTTGTTCAACTTTGGCTTCTGTACAGCTATCCAAAGATACTTCATCCAGCCCCTCAGTCACTAGAGCTTACTGGTATAGAACATTTTTGGGAAACATTGGAAAAAGAACATTGGATAAGAAAATAACAAATTTATTCCAAACAAGAATTAAAGCAAATAATGTGCAACAAGAATGAAGTAAAACTCATCCTTCTTATACCCTAAACTTGTTACAAAGTATACCAAATAAACTGAAGAAGTACTGCTGTAAACGGGGATGGCTACAAGATATTGTACTTTCTTACTGTTATTTTTTACGTGTTTTTCTCTTTGACCAACATTTACTGTGCATATTTGTTCATATTTCCATTCAAGTGTCGGAGTAGTTTTGTTAGTTAACTTTTCAGCATAAAAAATTCAAATGAAAAAATATCAGTTGATTATTTTGATTTTAAAGAAACATCTGTAAATCTCTTGTACCCGCCTATGAAAGGGATAACATACTTTATTATATTTATTTTCTTGTCCATTTTTCTATTCCTAATCCATGATTATTCTGCTAAATTTCCCGTGTCCGAATAGTTTGGGAGTCACTGTAGATAGTGGGATCAAACTAATGCAAATCAGCAGAGGGGATAGGAATCTTGAAAAATCCCCGAGTTAATCTGAACATATCTTGTTTCTACTACTGTCTTTCCGCTGTGTTTTAGTAAGCTGGTGATCCACAGCTAGTTTCCCAAGAAGCGTGTTGTGTTCGCTTCTCCGCTTACTGGAGCAGCTCAAATCGCAAATTGAAGCCAGCGATGTAGAAGTCCCTGAAACTGTCACCATTCACGGAGGCTCCAACAACTTACAGAGATGTCGCTCGTTTTACCAAATCTTGGGGACATTTATGAACTTGGTGTAGCAGCAAAAATGCGTTTTCCATCCGCCCGCATAGGGCTAAGTGGCGTCATTCGCTGCCGGGATGTTTGGACCCTTAAAGTCGCCAGGGTAAATCTCCGGTGACGGCGGCTTCAGGGGGCCGTGTGTGACTGTGGAGACGACGGCGGCGGCGGTTGCGGCGATGACGGCGAATGCCGCGGCGGAGTGGGCGTTAGCAAAAGGTCCGGTTACAGGGTGGTCGGTTATGAGCTACGGTCATGGCAGCGACGACTGCGGGACGACGGTGGCGACGGAGGTGATGACGGGGTCGTGGGGGCGTCAACGACGATGCGGAACAACCCGTGGGTGGTGACGGCGGCAGAGGGGGACATAGGCTGTGGCTGTTATGTATGATTCCCTCCTACGCATGGGAGCACTGACGCACAGACGATGGTGACGGCGGCTGAGGCAACGGCGGCGGCTTCCAGGGACGACACTTCTCGAGAACACATTCGGATGAGGAAAGGATTTCTTAGGTTGTTGCAAGTGAGCTGTCATTGTATAATCAATAAAGAAATAGAGTTTTGGAATCTAGTTGATGTCTGCAAACCCGACATAGTGATTGGGACTAAGTGGTGACTAATTGAGGAAATTGGATCTTCTGAAATTTTTCATTCTCATTATAGAAGATCTTTAGGGGGCAATGGTAGAGGTGGTGGAGTCTATTTGCGTCAAAGCAGACATGGATATTGGATTATATTGGGTCAGTACAGAGTTTGAAATGATGAGAATAGAAATTACTACTTCAGGAACCATATTAGAAATTATTGCATGCTATTGGCCTCCGAGCGACGGATACATTTCAGATAAAGTTATTCAGAGAATGTGAAACGAGAATGGCCATTCTATTGTTATTGGGTGCGACTTAAATATTTCTAGCGCAAACTGGGAAGGAGCCGTGAGCGAGGGGAGAGTCCAAACTCTTGTGAACAGTCCAATTTGGGACAGCAGATTAATTCAGGTAGTTCGGAGCGTGACGCGGCAGGATGAGATTTTGGATGTCTACTTAATTAGGCCGAAATTTTGTGAAGTTGTTGAGAGGATTAGCGATTACAAAGCGGTTCTTCTGGACTTAGACGAAAATATTACAAGGAAAGGCATTACGATAGGAACGAAAGTACGGCAATTCGAGAGAGTAAATAAAGACGGATTTTCCTTTTTAGGGAACAATACAACCGCTTGCTGATAACAGGGAGTTATGGGAGAATTATGGGGCTCATTTAACGATATTATATTCGAAGCTTTGCAAAAGTTTGTTCCGTGCAAAAATTTTAAAAAAAATCTGGATCCAGAGAACTACAATATAAAAATTAGATTGAAGATGATAGCAAGAAAGGCATTTAAGAACAGAAAACGCAGTAGCGAACATATGAATATTTTTCGAAATCGTTCAAAAGAATTGGAGCGGGAAAAGAAAATTGCTCATGAGGCATATTTAAAGAATATTCTACATGGGAAAGGAAATAACTGGGCAGATTTTATAAATATATTCGTAGAAGGAAGGGAAATAAAGAAGATATTTCAGTTGTTTGTGAAAATGGTAACACGATCATTACTGACGATCAGGCAAAAGCAAATACGTTTAATGTGTTTTTCAGTTCGGATTTCAAATGCAATACAAACCATCTACTAATTCAAGGATCTTCGGTTGCAGATCAATTTGATATTGAAGTTAACTTTCTACGGAATAAAGTAAAATCTATGAAAAACTGGGAAGTCATGGGATCCAGACGACATTTCTATGGATATAATTAAACTATGAGGAGAGGCAATTTTATCTTACATAATTAGAAAATTCCACATGTCCATGAACCATTCCAAACTACCTAAAGATTGAAAATTATCTTTTGTCGTACCAATTGTTAAAAGTGGTGACAAAACTATGTTATGTAATTATAGGACGGTAAGTCTTACGTCAGTGGTCTGCGAACTTGTGGAGCACCTTGCTGCGAGTTACTTTAAACAAGAATGAGAAATCAAAAAATGGCTCTATGACGACATTTTGCTCATTATCTGTAAGTGAAGTTTCGCAGGAAGAAAGTTCGAGTTCACGGATCACACTTAACCTTCGGGTTATTTCCTCTTATGCGTTACTGTGATCCACAGTGGCCTCGGGACAACCCCTAGCAAGGAGTCCCACCGATCGCCAGTCGGCTTCACTAAACCCTACGGGATTTTCACTGACTGCTGAAGGCAGCCTCCTTCGCTGGCTAATGCAAGGTTAGGGCCTCCACTCTAATCAGTGGCCTGGTGTGCCAATCCAGTTTCTCTCCTGTTTCCTCCACGAGCCGATAACAGGAAGTCCAAAGGTTTATGATCCTGCCCACTCTACATATTTCCCGCTGTGAATGCCGCCGCTCATAACATGGAGACAGACGCTGCAGCCACCCGCTGCGGATCAGATGCTGCGGTTTTGTTCGAGGTGTCTGTTCCGCCATCCTCAGCCCTCCCTTCTTCGAAGATGTCGTTGAGGTTCTTCTCTGGAGTACTTCATCTGACCCCTCACCTTCAACCTATTCAGCAAGGGCGGCCCTACCAGTAGATAGGTTACCGCCGACATAGCTCTGAGGCTCATGGGGGCACTCAAGCTCCACCAACTACAAGGTCGTGTACTCCCTAGGAGTAGTTTTTGTTGTTGTTGATGTTGTTGTTGTTATTATTATTATTATTATTATTATTATTAT
>BOPP01000036.1:8435395-8446878 GCA_017312745.1 Gryllus bimaculatus
TCTCTCCATAAGTTTTGTTTCAAGGAGTTGTGTAAGAGTTATGACACTTCAGAGTTATCTTGGTCTCACTCATTGTAATGACTGCAAAGGAGATAATGATAACTCTTAGTAAAACTTTTCCTCAACCGAAATCAGTGTTTTCATTACTTACTTATTGCTGTGATTCGTTTTTTTTCATCAAATGTGTTGTCTTCTTGTACCAGTCTTTGTTTGTGACGTGTGGTGACAACCGCCCAATTTTAAATAAGGGAATTCATTCAAATAAAATAATTTTATTTGCATATAAGTGTTTTTACTAAGCTTAATTATATTTGAATAAATATACTTGTAATGATCAAAGGGAATTATTTTTGAGTTTTGTGATTTTGTGTTAAACAATAGATATTTTCAAAAAAGTTACCACTTAAAAACTACCCCCCCCCCCAAATGCCTCATGAAAAACCACTAAAGAGCTCCCAATAAAACTAAATTTTGGGGGAAAACTCTTAATGGTAATAATGACAACCATGAATGTAAATCTGAACACAGCTGCTCATTCATATAATAATTGTAATAATTATAATTAATTACAACAATGGCAGTAACAACAATAATAAATTGTTCTTGTATCATTTTAACATGAATGTGAAAGCTGGGCCCTCATGACATTTTGTAGTTAACACTGACATTCACATTTATATTTACATTCATTATTCTGAATGGTGATTGTAGGTTTTTGTGTTTGTTATGTTTATGTTTCATTATGCAAGAGTTTTTAGAATGGCAATAAACTTGCAGTAAACTTGCTTTCAGATTAGCATGCAAAAAGCTGTATGCCAAGTTGAGAAATGGGAATAAAGCTCCAAATTATATGTCAGCCACAGAAACAAAATTAAATAAAACATTAATGGGAATGCTATAACAGAGCAAAAAGTTCTAATAGTATTATCAAATTTTATAGCAAGTAGTAAGTTTTACATATTTGGAAAATAGAATATCATCAACAAACAAAAATGTGGCAAGAAAACTAAGAAAATCCATTAGGATTGACATATAGATTATAAGACATTCATAAAACAGGAGTCCAATACCAAAAATTAGTGGTGCTTTAGAATAGCACATATTTTCTCGTACTAGTTTGTTTTCTAATTTCTTTGGTCTGAACTAGCTTTTCCATCTAGCCCCATTCTCTTGCTAGCTGTTATTAATCGCATCCCTAAATATATTTTCTATTTAAATTTCCCCAATTTTTCGGTTTCTTAATGGTAGGACACAAATATTACTTTTAGAGTATTAAAGAAGAGTAAAACCTCCGTGTATAAGGAAAGTTTTGTTGAAAAATTTGGAGCTGATTTTAAGAAAATGGTGTGAAAGTGTTTGTGAAAATGTGAAATTTGAAGCTCTTTTTCACAAAAAGCTTTTTAGTTTTTGAAAAACTTAATTGGAAATAATGTAAAATTTTGAACTGAAATCTTATTCAGTTTTTGAGAAACTTTGTAAAACGTAATTTAATGAAACACGTACTCATAAATTCAATAGTGTGAACAAATTGCCACTAATGTAAATATTAACGGCTTGAGTGACATGTAAAAAAAATTTGCATTTTTGCAATTACTGGAAAAAGAAAAAAGAATAGAGCAATGTGGCATTTATGTCATCTTGTAGACTACATTTACCAATATCCCTACCAAAAGTTAAAAGGAAAAAAATTTCTAGTTTGTTTTTGAGAAAATATTGTTTTTGTTATTTTTTAATATTGTTCATATTGCACGCAATATTGCGTGAAAACTACTAAAAGTTTCAAAAAAATGTACATGACCTTGATGAAAGAACTAACTATTGAGTAAAAGTTTTACTTCAAGGGAAAATCTGTATCTTCAATTTTGTTATAGTAGGAATTCATCAAACTAAATTTAAATTTTTCACTTTTTGAACATTCAGAATTATCAGTGAAAAATGAACCTATGTCATCTCTATAAGTGTATTTTACTCTATTCTTTCAAAAAATTAAAAAAAAGGTTTGGAGCTACTTTTGTGAATTTTGAAAATGTCCATGGGGCTTTATGTAAAGAACACTCCAATTTTAATGAAGTTTTTTCAAAATCGCAAAACTTTGAGTGGAGCCAAATCTATCAGAGAATATCAATTTTTGAAAAAATCGTATGTATGGTTTAGGTGCTAGTGATGCTCAAAGACAGACGGACAGATGGATGTAAGGTAGGATGTTTTAAAAAAAAAACACTTTTGGTATCAGGTGATCCCAAAACATGTGTTCCCATTAAAATCTCGGAATCAATTTTTTACAGCATTATATAACTTTCTTTATTCTACATATATTACTTCATATATGCATACGTATATGAGAAAGTAAAATTAGACTACTTAACACTAGCATGACAGGAGCCATCATTTTGATTGTTTGAAGTTTTTTTTCTTCTGTGCCTGAATTTATTGATTTATTTTTATGATATTTTGTGACTTAATATTTGAGGAAGTTCTCCAAAATTCTGAAATATAATTGTAGTGTATAACATATTAGTTTTGGAGATAATCCATCATTCTTAATGGTTTATTTTCAGTGATGGGTAACAGTAAAATGAATGTTCATGCATTGAGTGTCAAATAAGATATTATAAAAACAATAAGTCCAATGTCACTTGTTGCGGGTGTGGAAACATAGTTTTTGGCAAATAAATGTCACGAAGAAAGTAATTGACTGTTTGATTTGTAAGCTAAAGTAATTAAGTATGTATGATTTACTTCAAAAATTGTTTTTCATTATTGTAAAGTGTATTGTAAGATTTGATTTATAGCAAAGGTATTTCATAATAAAAAAATAAAATAATAATTTGAAGCAGTCATTGTGACTTGTGGATATTACAGCTTCACCATCTTTCTAGTGTTAATTTAATCCCCAATTCACGCTTTTTAAAGGACAGTAAAGAATGTATTCTAAAGGAAATTGAAAGGCAAGCAATGCAAGTGGTTTATGCGAGATATGTGTGTCCAAAACTGAATATATCAATAAGAGACCAAGAAATGAGGAAAGCAGGAAGAAACTAAGCAAAACAAATACTGTAAAGGTTGATAATAACTGGTGGCAGCAAAACTACAATATCAGTGACATTTAGAATAATGGTACCATGCTTGTTATTCCAATTTTGCACTTTTTAATGGATGCAAATTATGAAGAACTTGTTTTCTGAATACAGGATAAAATAAAAAGTATATGAGCTCATTAATGGCCATTTTTATTGTAATTTTTGTCTGAATTCTTGAAATATCCAGGCTGTCCAGTATAGATGTAATGCTGCCAGTTGCTTCTGCAAAGTATGATACTTCCATCTGGAAATTAGGTCTTTGAATTTAGTTTTTGGCATTGTTCACATTGATACAGGCACCGGTGTAATTCTAATTTATTTTGTGATTTTTTTTTTAGTTTAGTGTGTGCACGTCTACGACCACAACTTCTTGAACGTACTCTGGCAGAATTGGATACAAATTTTCGAAGTTATTCCCGGGCTCTTGTGAGTTTGGCTTGCAATATGCATCGCACACGAGAACTTCGTTTGCTCTTTATCGAGCTTGTTGAAAGATGTTTGGAACCTTGGCGTCTTGCTAACTGGTCACTAGCAGATCTCCGAAACTTTCTTGCTACTTATACTCAGTGTGCTCTTGAAATGGATGTTCTGAGGTATGTTTCTTGTTGGGTTTTGGAATTATTATTCAATGCAGTTGTATGAAAAGTTATGCAACTCAGTGTTTTTAAATGAAATTTTGTGTATAGAACTGACATTTAATTTAGAAAAGCAGACCTCTCTATACTTGTTCTCCTTCTTATTTGTTATTTTGAAATTTCTTAGGATATAATGTGTTTATTCATGTGAAATGTTTTGAATAACATTTGTACAAACTTTAGACTTTTGAGAGGATTTGCATAGTTTTAAATTTAAATAAATACTACTACTTTTTGGTTTCTTAATTTTCATTTTATCTGTCTGATCCTGTTTTGTGAGGAAGTTATTTGAGTGCATTTTAATAATACATATAATTTCCAGTTTATGTTATTATCTTTTCTGATTAATTAATGAATTGACAAATTTTTCATTTTAACTCTACAAGTTATACATTTGCCTTTTTGCAGGGAAGCTGAAGTGAAGAAAGCATGGGAACGTTACATGAATGTCATAACAGTGTGTGCATTGCGCATGTACCATACGTAAGCAAACTTTTTTTTTTATATATTGAATGGACATTGGACATTCTTAAGTGTTTGTGAACCTAGAATATTTTAGTACGCAAGTGCAATACAATGTGTTTATGTGTGTTTTATGAATGTATAGTACAATTTTATATGAAGGACAATGTTGTGTGCCACATCTTCCATATCTTATGTGAGAGTGCATTCAGTGCCTATATTTTAATGTAAAGAATAATTTTATCTGGAAATCCTTTTTTTTTATATATAAAAGGCATAAAATGTCTTCAAATGTGAAACTTTTAACTTGTCTTATGTCTATTTTCTTCTTTTCATCTTTGTGTAAGAAATGTAATATTTGTCAAAGGAAATTAATGTGAAAATAGAAATTGTTTACATTTCATTAATTGTTACTCGTAAATAATTTTGCTTTGCATGAACTTATCAATGTGTTGGTTTCTGAACAACCAGTTTTCCTTCTTATTAATGAAAGTTTTTTTTTGATTGCTTTAAAAATAATGCCCTCTATTTTTTTATTTCCCTTCTATGTGTTTCCATTTTTTCTCTTTTCTATGGTTTTCAATTTCACTTTGCAGATTTTTCACTTTTTAAGAGCACAGTCTTTGGATGAGTAAGTGTCAGAAGTCCAATATTGTTTGAAATGTAAATTATGAGTTTCTGATTAAATATGTGACTAAAGGTAGGTAATAAATGTGTACATTTCAATGTATAGGGGCTGTCAAGTAAATAACAAACAATCTTATCAATTATGAAAATGATGCGTTTATCCATTAACAATTTCCATTCATATTCTCAGATTTGCTTACTATCATTTTGTTTTAAGAAAAAATTATTCATGATGCTGTGATAAAGTGACTTAATGATTTTATATCTTTTTACTTTTTATATCTTTAGAAAATGAACAATTTTTAATGGACATGTGTGGATTCTTTCCTAGAAATGTTCACGTTTGTTGGAATCACAGTATTAGATTTTGTCAGCTTGTGCACCAAGTAAATGTAATAATGTTTTGTTAGCTAAGCTTCTACATTATTATTGTCTTACAAGTTGTACCAATCTTCTTTGTGCTTGATGCTTGAGAGTTTTGTTGATGTCATCAATGGCTTTGTCATGGGGAAGCTGTTGTTATAGCTAGTCAATTACTTAATCTTTGTTCCACGAAGTCGGAGTGAACAAAGGCAGGGGTAGTGCAAAATGCACCTTGCTGTGGTCTTATAGCAAGCATCTGGCAACAATATGTAGTAATGTTGTCTCCTGGGAGGCTCAGCTTTCACGCACAAAGAAAATTGATATGATATACAATAGTCAGGATGGGATCAAAATGTGAAGTAGCACTTGTTTGAAGGTATGCGCTTTCTTCATTGGACATGTAATCAATGAGTCATGTGTTTTTATATATTATTATAATTTAAATAATTGATTTTGAATGTTAGTGATGTTCATTTGACAGCAACTATAACCTAACTCTTGTTACATGAAAGAAGGGGAAATGGTAAGCATTATAACAAGTAAGTACAAATGTACCAGCATATCAGAGTAGTTCCTTCTATTTAGGTGTAAGAAAAAACAATTCATCAACATATTTTTCAGTACTTTGAAGGTGGTTTTATTACACCTTGGTTTCTTTCTTTGTTTTCAGATATTTAGCAAGTTTTTGAATGTACAATATCGGTTGCTGGCCTGCCCTGAAACTTTTTGAAAAGACAAGAAATATCCAAGATATAGCAGACCCAGCATTTAGATGGCCCTGACATAACCTACTTTCGAAAGTGTGATTGTAAAATTCATTGTATCTGGAAAATAAGAATTCAACTAGACATGCTGATAGTTTGATCATACTGTGCTTGATGTACGTAACAATGAACTGTGATTTTGTATTAATTTTCAATTGATAAATATATATATGTATACATATTTCTTGAAGATTTTCGTGTGTGCATGATATTGCACCACACCAGTATGCAAAAGGTTGTAATAGATTTTAATCTTTTTTTATTTTTATTTACTTTCTTTGTATCAGAAATGTAACAAAATTCTTTGTAACTTGTGCAAGATATGAAAAAATGTGCGCAGGTATGTGTTGATATTGAGGTGTTTAATTGTTTGCATATTGGTCTGTTGTTTACTTTCTCCATTTCAGTTGATGAATTACAGTACTTTTGAATTTCATTTGATGAAATCACTAGTATCGCAAGTTTTCGTGAATAGTTTTCCCAACTGTAAGGCAATTGAGGTGCAGAACAACCCTGCATCTAATGGCAATAAATTGTGTGAGCTTAGTGAATATTGTGGAAACGAAAAGAGATGTTTAGAGTGGTGTCATCTGCAAAATCTTGTTCCTAACTGTTAATTGTTGATTATGCATTGAGAAGACTCGATGTTTTATGCTAATTGCGTTAGCTCAAAACTAGTAACTTGGACAAGCATAGTTAAGTGTCTAATTACATTAACATTTTTGAGGTTATTAATATAAAACCATTTTACTCCTTAGTATTTTTGTAAATGCTTACAAAAATACATCAGTTCTGTTATATTGACTAAATCAATCCACACTTTAACAATCCAAGAGCTTGGAAAAATATGGGGTTGTCTTGTATTTACAGATTAAGATTTGTCGGTTAGGATTTGTTTTTACATTGCCATTCCATGTTGTGAAACTTGTAAATGTTGGTGTAGCAATAAGCTGCGAAGACAATAAAATTAGTATGTGAATCTATAATACGTAAATATATTTGCGGTCATATTCTTGGTATCTGAATAGAATTTAGTAGATGAGTCAGTCTGATATTTTTGAATGGGCCACTAAAGAGAATCTCAAATGAATGGTATTGTATCAAGACGGACCCAACTTTAAAATGAAAAAATCATTACTGAGATTTTGTTACACATTGCGCAGTGTGTTGCCATAAGGATGGTAATGGAATTCAGGACATGCAAAATACTTTTCCAAGCAAATTTGTAGTTTTATACAGCTAAAAGTATATGAAGTAAATCCTATAACAAGGAAATAATATCTCAAGTAAACAACTAATTAGATCAAGATAAAGTATTTCAAGGTATTTAGATAAAATATTAAAGCATGACTTTCATCAATGAGTCCCCCAGTTTGCATTCCAGATTCTCATCCACTAACACATTGTGAGATAAAAGGCATCCTTCAACTACTTCATTAGTGATTCTGGATGCGTCAACTTCTAAAGTCATTAGTCCTGTAAGTGTGGTGAATGTTTTATCACCGGAGGTGACGGTGAGCTTCCTGCTGGATGGCAAAATCACCTTTGCGGGAATAATTCTCAATTGGGTATCTCCTACCAGCGTGGCACTGCCCCAGCTGGGAAAAGCTCTAAGCACCCAACAAGTGTGATTGTGCATGTGTATGTAAGGGGTGAGGACAGGACAAGGAAGAGGAAGGAAAAATAACACGCAGAATATGCCTCACGTGTATTCCGGACAGCCAAGTACCCGCGTGGTCTACCACACCACACACTTACTTGTTCAGGGCGATTGCTTCCTGGGATTTGCAGCTAAGCGTTAGCCTTTATTCCCAACCCTTGCTAGCGCACAAGTACGATGACAGGCCCGTATCTGGGTCCCGCCAGAACGCAGATTACCCTCCTTAACTTTTCCGTACGATGCCTGGGTTGGGCAGCCCTGCCAGCTCAGATTTCCTAGCTATGCAGTCTAGACTTCTCTTAAGCTGCTACTACAACAATCTACTTCAAAGCTTCTATTTAGAGCTATTGATAATTAATTACCAACATTTTTTTCCCCTTAAACTTGCATAATTAATGGTGAGCTAGCTTAAGATTAAGGTGGCCCACCACTTTCAGTTACCACTACAACAAATATGCCATCTTGTAGAGCAAGTTTTTACTACTTAATTACGCAAACAATATTATAAGTGGTCTTCAAACTTCCAAGTAATTATTGGTGAACTTGCCCGTAAGATTTAAGCTGGCTTACCACAATCTGTTAACACAAGCCACCATTTAGATCTATTTAATTGCTATTAATTACTCAAAAATTAATTTATTGCTCTTCAAACTTCAAAGTATATGTATGTATGTAATGTATATGAGTTCAAGACTGGATCGAGTTCTTTGCATGCCACAGGTGTCAGACCAAAGTGCTGAGATATTTCACAAATTTTTAAATCTATTCTCAGGGCCATTCTCTATATCTGACAAGCCTGATCCAAATGTGGCCAAACTAATGGATGATCTTGCAGGGAAATTTAACTTTTTAAATTTAATTCCGTTTAGGAAATAACTTTGTATTACTGGACGCTTGGGCATGGACCCGATGAGACTTGTCATTATCTAGGCTCAATTGATTGAATGAAGTAATTGAGAATTCCATTAATTACCATCGATTATTAATGATGTAAGAATTTAGATATTAGGATAGAATTAGGAAATAATGAACTATTTGTAGTATGAAGTCATTTCAAGCACTCTCACTCTAAAATGCAAATGTGTTTACAAATTGATGGAAGTGTGCATATTAAAGGAGTGAAAGATGTTTCAAAAATTTCGTTTGTGTAATTTTTGAAAAACAAAAGAATACAGTAAAACTAATTCTATGTCATCTTAAACAGTGCAATTAGCACTATCCATTGCAAAAATTTTAAGAAAAAATTTGGCACTAATTTTTAGAAAATGGCATGTCTTTCTAAAAATGCTGAGTTTTGTGCTCATTTTCACACAAAACTATTGAGTTTTCATGAAACTATGTGACATTAAAGCACAACTCAAATTAATGTGAACAAATCGCCACTAATGTAAATATTAACAATGTAAGAGATTAATAAAAAAATTACATTTTTGTAATTTCTGAAAAAACAAAAGAATAGAACAGTACAGTGTTGTATGTCATCTTATAGAGTGTATTTAGAACTATCCCTACCAAAAGTTTACAGAAAAAAATTGGTGCCGTTTTTTAAGAAAATCTTGTTTTTGTAATTTTTTAAAATTGCAAGTATTGCACACAATATTGCTAGTAAACGACTAAAATTAAAAAAAGAAATGAACATAAAAGTATTGAAATAACGAGAACAAATTTTATTTGAAGGAAACATCTCTAGCTTCAATTAAGTAGTTAAAAGAAGACGCGAAAAAATTTAACTTTTGCAGTTATGGAAACTTTACCGTGAGAGTTAACCGTGAAAGTCTGTCCTATGCCACCTTCATAAGTATACTTTATTCTTACAAGAAATTTAAATAAAAAAGCTGTTTTCGAAAAAATTTTGAAAATTTCCCAAGGACTTCATGAGTTAGCTTTTAGGTTTTTCTCATGATGTTCCCAACTGCTATCTATTGGTGGCTAAAAGACCTAGTCGCCCCTGTCGTTGTACCTATCGCTCCTCTGGGAAAATTGACAGGGAGGAGTATTAATCGTGCAACTTATCTTGGACGATGACCTTGCTCCCCCTCTCTGGCAGAATAAACAGATGAAATCAAAAGCTCGCAGCGAGCAATGATGACTTTCCAAACACATCTTCACTGGCGCGAAATAGAAACAATTTTCTTTTGAAGACGAGACCTTCTATTCGTTATTTTCTCAAAAAATCTGAAGAAATGATCGAAGCAGGTAAAAATCTATCACAGGAAATACCTCGAACTCCTGAGAACGTTAGAACGCAAATTCTTGAGAACGTTGCGAAGGCATGACTAATTCTCCAGAGACTGTCATTGCTTCATAAAATCTAGCGGCCGATTTCGTAACTAATACCCCATCACTACCCGCATTTCTTCAATCCATCAAGAAAAGTTCGCGAGTAATACCTCCGCGCTCCCCAAACGCCGTATTGGCCTACAGCGGCCCTGCGTCTCGGTTGTAGTGCTTGGTCCCTTCTCGAAGTTGTACCATTACTGTGGGCGTGACTGAATGCCCCCACGCCACAAACACAAATAAAAAACATTCGTTCCTTAAGTGATTTTCGAACACGAAGGCTTTGTGAAAACGTACATGGACACACTTGAGGAAAACCCTGAGTCATGATGGTCATGAAATCTCAGTCATTGATTGAACACCGGGAGAGATGGCTCAGTGCACGTCATTGCAGTGTCTCTGACCGGAAGGTTCATAGGACCAAGGCCTGACAGTGACAGGATTTTCGACACTAGCTAGATAGCTAGGACGATTTCAGTGGCTGTCTGGAGGAGAATTCTAGAGGCCGGCTGCTCTGATCGTTAGGTTTCCGTGATTTCTCCGATCAATACCTGGCGAATGTGGGACAGGACTTAAATAAACGGGCCACGAATCAAGTGCGATTTTTTCTTCCTTTTCCTTATCATATCCTCACCCCTTACTTACACATATTCACATTTACATGTACTACATAACCATACGGATGCTGAGAGACCGGTCGGGAGCTTAGAGCTTGACACTGCTGGGACGGTGCCCCGTTGGTGGGAGACACCTGGTTGGGGAAAACTCCGTTAGCCTACGCTTAGCTTGGCGCCGGATTTCACCTCCGACGGAAAAATATCACTGCCGTCTTCTAAGAAATAAACACGCTCTACTCTTTCGGGACTAATGATCTTAGCAGTTCACGCCCCCCGAATCACTTATAAAACAATCAATTAATTAAAAAGATGACAATTATTTTAAACACTTTACGGTTATGTAACAGAATAATTTCATAATAGTATACTCCTGAACGAGCGCAGAAAATAGCCATTATGTGCGAGTAGAAGTCAAATTTTTCTCTACGACCTTTAACTTTTCAGAATACATTTTGAACAGATTTGTTGTTATTTACGTCGGCAAACACGCGCTTAGCTCCTTAGCAACCATCCATTCAACGCTTTAAGAGCGCGTCCATAGCAACGGCCTTTAAAATGCTCGAGTCTATTAAAAATATTGTAGCGGACTCTCGAGTTTAGACTTACCACTGTTCATAAATCTTTGGATAAATATATCCCTTTTGTCCCACTTGACCTTTGTCCTTTTTGTTCAATTTCGTTCATTTTCCATCATATCCCATTGGCCCCACTTGTCTCATTTGTCCCGCTTTTCCGTTTACCCTCTTGGCTCATTTTGTCCTCTTGTCCCGTTTTGTCCAGACGTCAATCTTGTCCCATTTTGTCTCATTTGTTCAATTGTCTCATTTTGTCCCCTGTCCTATTTGTTCCCTCTCCCATTTGCCTCTTGTCCAATTTTGTCCACTGTCCCGTTTCCCCTTTTCCATTTGTCCAACTGTCTCATTTTTTGCATCTGTCCCACGTCGTCCTCTGGTCGCATTTTGTTCCCCTGTCGCATTTTGTCTCCTGTAGCATTTTGT
>BOPP01000036.1:8448889-8481219 GCA_017312745.1 Gryllus bimaculatus
ATGGCAAAGTAGCAGATACCACTCTGTGCTGGAGGCCCCACATTTTGTTCGAATGTAGGTTGGGAGGGATAACTCTTCCTCGTGCAGTCTTTGGCTCCGCTCAGTTATTATTAAGAGGGTATTCGTCCGCCTTTAGATTAAAGTATTGCTGGGTTACTGCAGTCTTGTTTGCTGAAATGAACTTTAATTGATTTTATTGATTCAGAGTAAATTTAAATGTAAGATTAGTTATTGTATGCTAACTACTTGCTTGTAATTATTTAAACTTAAAATTTGAATTAATGCAAAATTTTGAATTGTTCATTAGTTCATTTAATATTTAATACAATATAGCTTCATTTTTTTAAAATTTTGAGATATGATTTGAAATAATGAAATATGTTGCTTGAAATATAAAATCAGTACCTAGTAATAGATTAGGATGGGCATATATAAAAAAGACTGTAGGGCCTGATTTGTTAGTAATATCAGGGCGGTTTGTTTAGCCATATTAGGTATCCGCTCCTGTGCTGGATCCTATTGCACTTGGCATGCATTCCGTCATAGAGATTTGTGGCAACTTTGACGGGGTGGGAAACGTTTTGACCTGTGAGATGCCATTGTGCCTCTCATTTTGCATCGAATTAATGGCACATGACCTTCCTCTGGACTGTAGTCTAGGTCGCCGTTCAAGAGCGGAGGTTATTCTGTGCATCTGGCGATTTAGGAGGGACACGCCCCCGTGACTCACAGGGCAGGGTGGGTAGGTTAAGTGTTAGGAAAGTATTCCAATTCTGTTTCGCACGCGAACTGATACTCGAAGTATTTGCGACTTTGCAATATAGTTTTCTTGTAATAAGTTAAATCGGAATGTTTAATGAATTGGAATACGCCTTTCTATCGGAAGGAAAACTGAATGTCTGCCCATCGTTCAGTCATCCTTCGGTGGAAAAATATTTAGTTGGCGGACAGCACACTTGGAACAGGGTGGTAATGTTATCGAAACTTCTGCGAAACTTTAGTACTGGTTACTGACATATTTACTAATAAAAAAGTAACATTTCCTTTACAGGAACTCCGCGCGAGACGTGGCAGAAAAATTTCTCTCTTGGGTGACAATAAAAATTTTAAAGCCATCGTATGTGCGTGGCATAAAACGTAGTGTAAGGGACTATAACTTTTTTGCACAAAATAGAACTTTCTGAGAAGTGTATATAAATAAATAAATAAATAAATAAATAAATAAATAAATAAATAAATAAATAAATAAATAAATCAAATGGCCATTCTGCTATTCTTGTGTATTTATTAAATTTTAATTCAGCTTATTTCTCAGGACTTGTTAACTTTATTTTTCAGCATTTTTTCGCAATTCAATCAGACGATTTTACTAAGTGAATACATTGTTTTCAGTATTAGTATAAATTACATGTAATATTAGTAAGCATTTTCAATAAAGTAAAAAAGATATTAAATTCACACCTGAGTCTGTCATTTACTTACTCCTGCGGTGGCGAATAAATTCATCAATATGCTTGATAGTTAAACATTTTAGCTCTGTAGATGTATTGATTTTTGTAAACATATCTGCCGATATTTCGTGTTTCAGGTATTCATTCAACCTCCTGAAAATTAGACATAAAATATCTTCAAAAACAGTTCTATTTGATCTATATAAAGAAACTAAAGCAAGGTTGATAATACAATTATTTTCACTAAAAAATGTACGAGGAAATGTGAAATGGGTAATAAGAGTAATGGATTGTTTGGAGAAAATTTAGTAAGTGGTTGAGAATTCGACCTCTTGGCAAACGTAAACACTAATGATTTATATGAAATTCATTTTTTTGTAACTTTGAATTGAATCTGTAAGAAATAATAAAGGAATTTATACATTTATTAAATTAAATGAAGTGAAAAAATGAAAAGTATGCACAGTATATTCTTTTGATTATTCTGTGTTGCAACGACCTACGGGGCCGAACATACTGAAGTCAAACTTGCGTCTGCTTACCTGTGACCACAATTTCTCAACTTGCAATCTAGTATATAGACCTATATTGAATTGAAAAGTAACGTGGCTCAGTGGCGAAGTCGCTTGCCTTTCACCACTGAGGTTCCGTGTTAGATTCCCGTCGAACCCCCGTAGAACCTGCTTCACACGGGCTAGTTCAACCTCTGTGAAGCGTCCTAATCCTCACCCACATCCTTATTCTTTCTCAAGCCTGGCCGATGGATAGATAACGCAGGGCGCGTGCGAGACGCGAGCGCGAAGACGCTACCTGTCGGCAATTTCCTGACTTGACTACACGACTGACGTGACATAACACAGCGGCCCCCAGAGGGCGCTTATTAACGGAGGATTACTCCAGTGCACACAAAGCTCCTTAAGCAGTTAGGATACGCGTTGCGTCGAGATATACTTGTACTCGATATTCAAATAACTTAAATAATCTATTCTAGATAGAACTATTTTCAAATGAAACCGGAAAAGAGGAATTTTAAAATCGGCAGTACTGAGCAGGAACATTGTCTCATTGGTTTTTATGATTTCAATTTCATCAATTTCATCTTTCTTTAATCTTTTAATTTCACTATTTTCAAAATTTAAAGAACAGCACTTTAAGGGAGACGTTTTCATAATGCAAATGATTTTAATTCTACTAACACCTTATCAATTTTGCATACCACAAAAGCAACCGTTATATACTCCTCATCAAATTATAAATTAAACTTCCACTACTCTGACTTTCCAAAAATGAATACTTGCTGCGTGATAAAATTGTCATGGAAAGTTCACTTCGCTTGAACACGGGAATTGAAATTGCTTCACAAATTTTCAATTCCTTTATATATAACAAATACAGCTAATTGTTCTGTTTAAATGAAATATTTCGATTTTTCTCATTCATGTCCCAATATAAGTTAGTGTGAAACCTAGACAGTTTAATTTACTTGCTGTATATTTTTATTTTCGATTTGAGCTTTAGATTTCTAACGTTTTCGCCACAATTTCATCAGTGTACTTTTAGAAGAGGTTGCCATATTATAAGACTTACATGCCATCTGGAGTCAATATTAACTATTAGAGATTGACTTACTCATCGACGAACAACTAGACCATTGATTAAACGAAAGTGCTAAAATTAATTTTAAAATTCTGGAGATTCGTGTTAAATTGTTTAAAAAGTTCCTAATTAGGTTAGTTGTGAAATTATGTAGCAGTGTTGAACGCGTGATTAACGTCCTGTTATTTGATAAATCTTAATTTTCATACGTATTTTTGATTTCTTCTCCATGTACTCTTTCACTTCTCTTCCTTATTTAAGTCTGCCGTTTACGTGATCGAATGTTTGGATACATGAATTTCTAATGAATCATTTAAAAAAACATTGCTTGAGAAAGTATATATTGGCAGTGCAGTTCAAATTCTTAGGTCAACTTATTCTTCTGACAATAACCTTCCATTGTGTGTTTCTCTTAGCTAAGTTTTCATAATTTTTTTAGTACAGTTGAGATCGTTCTATAACTTGCAGAGTTTGATCTCTGTTAATAATTAAATATGCACTTCAGGACAGTTTCCAATCTTCTGGCACATGTCAAGTGTCAGCGTGCGAACCATTCAACGAGATATTATCAATATGATGTTTCGGAGCCGAGGGCTCACTCTTTATGACTGCACGGAACAAAGCTGTACGCCTCGCCAGCGCCCGTCAACACCGACATTGGACTGTTGATGACTGGAAATGCTTGATTGTTGGTCTGACGGTTGATGGTTGATGCTTGGTCTGACGAGTCTCGTCTCACATAGTTTCGAGCGGATGGACGTGTCGCGACAACCTCGTGAATCCATGGACCTTGCTTGTCAACGGGGGACTGTTCACGCTGATGGAGGCTCTGTGATGGTATGGGGCATGGGCAGTTGGAGTGATTTGGAATTCCTGATACGTCTAGATACCACTCTGACAGGTGATACGTACGTAAGCATCCTGTCTGATCACCTGCGCCCATTCATGTCCATTCTGCATCCCGACGGACTTGGGCAATTCCAGGACAATGTGAAAGCCCACACGTCCAGAAGTGCTACAGAGTGGCTCCAGTAACACTCTTCTGAATTTAAACACTTCCGCTTGACCCCAGACGTGAACATTATTGGGCACATCTGAGATGCCTTGAAACGTGCTTTTCAGAAGAGATATCCACCCCCTTGTACTCGTGTTTATGGACCAGCCTTCATCATGGTTCATGGACAGGATTCATAGTGTCAATTACCTCCAGCATTACTTCTGACATCAGTCGAGTCCATGCCACGTCGTATTGCGGCACTCCTGCGTGATCGAGGGGGCCTTAACGCAATTAGCCAGGTGTAAATGATTTACTGTAAATTTACTACCATTTATTGTAAATGATTGAACTTCATCATTTAACACATTAGTATGTATTTAGAGTGCCCACGTTGTCGAGTGTAAAAAGGCAGCAAATTAGACGAACATCGCCCACATTAAAATTTTTGTGAGACTTTATGAATTAATTCGAAACTAATGTTTTTTCCTGTATCAAAATTAAATAAAACAAAAAACTTTATTTAAGTAGGAGGGATTTGTAATTGTAGAACATGACAGAAATTAGCGATCAGTGTTAAGAGAAAGATCATTAAGCAGGCAATATGTTTGAAAGACTGCCCGTGCAGAAGTGCATTTCAATAAGCTCTATTTGTGAAGTGCAAGTTCGACTTATCTTTTTTGTGAAATTGTTTTCAGGCAACTCATTATTAATATTTGTCGGGACGAAGACATTCTAAGATGTATCTATTACAGCACTAATTTTGATGATTAATGAATTACGACACAATTTTCATGTGTTATATATGACGTGGAGCATAGAAAATTTGACTAGGAAAGAGGCAATAAAAATAGGCGAGGATGAATATTGGGTTCCAGGTGATGGAAAACGGGTTAATGATATTAAAGATGGACAAAATGTTATATCACCATTCTATTTTCTGTACTTTTTATTAAAAAACAAATAAGAAACAAATCCACTTGTTCACAGCCATCTTGAATAAATATAATAGGTACATTGATTGCTCGGGTTGATGGGTCTAGACCTAAGAGAACATTTGCAACACATAGTAAGTGTTTAAATTGAATATTTTGTGGATAAAGATGCACAAGAACAGATATGGCACAAACGTATGCAGAGTATATTTTAACATGAAACATTGAAAGGAATTATGCATGCAAGTTACTGTGTTCTTTGGGAATCTAAACATTTATGTAATTTATTCTCAGATATGCACAAAACTGTGTTTAGTTGGATAGGATATTTTATACTTTAGAAATATAAAATTAAAACCTACGTTGTAAACTTATTCTTGATCTTTACTTTTGATTGTAGACAGCAGGAGGAAGGTCATAAACACTTCAATAAGTTGAATGAAGTGGGGGTTATTCAATTTTAATAAGTTGAATAATAAGAGGGTATTATTCAGATGTATATCAAGAAGAATTGTATCATAAATTTTGAGTAATAAACTATTTTTCTTTAAAAACGCTCTATAATTTTAAGGCCGATTTCTCAATGATGTGTTCTATGCTATTCAACTGTATGAAAAGTCCAAATGTCTAAGAATAAATGAGATAGTGTATTATTAATATTTGAACATATTTTTTCTAAATATCAATATTCAGTACATTTTTGTTCTTTTTTGATACTTTTTCAGTTTCAAAAAATTCACAGTAAGTAGTAACTAATATTTTGCTTGCGCTTTGAAATGTATTTAGTGTTTTTACTGCTGGCTTGCTATGTTGAAAAATGATTCAGACATGGGTTGAAAATCACTTAAATCAATCTTTAAACCTCTGATTACACTGATTTGCACTACACTGATCTTATGATGATATTAGACGGTCAATGTTTCGTAGAAAGCAAAAAATAAGTTAAAAGTATTTTCAAAGTTTAGATATGAATGTCCATGATAAAAGATCCAATTGAAAGCCAATTTTTTTAAAATCTTGCCTCATGAATGTCAACTGGAATTGGAAAAAAGCACTGGCAATATTATTTGTTACTACAAAGCACCATTCAAAATTGACTCACTTTCATTACCAAATGGTCAAGTGTAGAGTTTGAATTTTTTCTTTCGAGTTGTATTTTTTTTACTGAAAGTACCAAAAATGGGCATAAATTATTTTTTGCACTGAATAATTAAAAAAGTGTAACATTGTGATAAGTTTCTTTCTAAATCTGTTGTAAATTATGACCAGGAACTAATGTGTTTTTCGTATTGTGATCTTTCAAAAATTCTAAAATTAAATAATTCTATGTATTCTATGCATTTAGACTTTCAGCAAATACAAATTCTATTCAAAAATGTCTTAATTTTTTTCTTGCAATACAAGAGCACATTTGTCCTCATTAAAGTAAACGTAATTTGGAACAGTTATTGTTTTATGTTGATTCAACCAAACAGTTAAAATAACATTGAAATTATGTGAAAACTGTATGAGCTAGAGCTGCACAGAATATACAAAAGTTTTAAATACTATCCCTGTACTTTTTATTAAATAAAATAAAGGTACAGAAATAATATTTTCATATTATTTGCAACTATATTAGTGCAGAATATGAATTATTTGTCATATAACACTTAATTTGAATGAACTGGACATCAATATAAATGTACACTATTTAGTACAGTTATTTTTGAATTTTTTGTGATACATATTCATTATCGTACGTGTTTTAACTGCAATAACTCTGAAATTTTGTTTTAATATCTAGGCACTATGATTCTAGAAACTCCCCAAAACAGAATAGGGAGTAAATTTATTCAGAGATAAAGGTTTGAATCAAGGCCAAATTTTAGATTAACACTAAGAGATGTTTATGTATTACCGAAAAGGAATTTGTTTTCTGAGATGTTTTTCCATCAGAACAATTTAATTGGTTTTGGCATGTTCACAGACACAGCAGTATTCACAAAGTAAACAAAGTATAAATGATTCAAATCTCTTAATGCATAGTGATTTATTAAGTATTGTCACATTGTTGGATGTTGCCAGTCCTAAATCGTGAATACGGGAATAATGCAGTCTTATAATTCTGAATTGTATGAGAATCTCAACGAGGCATAGCAATTCTTCTTCTTCCTCTTCTTCCTTTTCATCTTCCTCCTCCTCTTCTTTTTCTTCTTCTTCGGGTGGTTCATGTCAATTTGCCTTCTCTCGCGCTTGTTGACACGTTTGAGCAATCCCTTCTCAGAACTCACCTTCTGAGCACTGTCTCTATCAACATTCGCGATATTGCACTAAATCTATTTGGTAATTGTGCGCGTTTTATTTACAAGTTTTGTCTCACTACGAACACAACCAAGAATTTTCCATCAGCGTAGCGAGCTACTGTCAACAATACCAACTCACAGTTCCATGGAAGCAGGTCCAGAGACGAGCTGAACTGAAAGTTGCGGTCGCCGTGAGTTACGGGCGTGAGACCGACAAGCACAGCTACAACGGCCGAGCCGGTTGCTTTGCAAGCGCAGCAACTCCAACCTCCAACGAGTAGGCTTATTGTATGGCCGTCAGCGCTACACTCAACAGTAAACCTCCAACGAGGAAGGCGTCTTTTGGTACGGCCGTTACGCTAGACCGCAACAGCACACTTCCTTGAGTTGTGAATGGCGGGCGGCGCTTATAGCGCGCGGGGAGCGATGGCGACGGCGTCGGGCGACGTGCAGTGGCGTGGGCGTGGGCGTGGGCGGGCACCGGGGGCGTGAGCGGTCACAGCGACGCAAGTGGCGGAGAGAGTCTGCCGCCTTTGCAGCACGCGGCTGCGCTGCAGATCGGCCTTTGTGGCACTCGAGACGGTGCTCCGCGCACCGCCGCCGCCGCCGCGCCCGCGCCCGCGGGCGTCTTGGCGGCGAGCCCGCGCCGCCGCCGCCGAGAGCGTGCCGATCAATCTGGTGACGGAGAACTTGCGGGCGGGCTTGAGCGCACGGGGTGAGTGGGTGCGGCGCCGAGCGAGGGCGCGGACGGATCTGGCCGCCGAGCAGCACTCGCTCACCACGCTACGAGGCCGCGTACAGCGCCGCGCTGTTCTCCGCCACCGACACCTCGCAGAAGGCGCAGCCGGCTTGCAGCGCCGCCTGGCGGCCCTCCGACTCCGCAACCTGCAACGAACAAGCGCACCCGTCACCGCCTTCGCTCCAGAGACAACATCGTTCATCGTCGGGGCGCTGCGTCGTGCGAATACTCGCACATTGAGTGGATATCAAGACGTCTTTATCGGATATGAACATTGAGATGCTAAGAACATTG
This sequence comes from Gryllus bimaculatus, assembly GCA_017312745.1. Lineage (NCBI taxonomy): Eukaryota > Metazoa > Arthropoda > Insecta > Orthoptera > Gryllidae > Gryllus > Gryllus bimaculatus. The sequence goes on from BOPP01000036.1 coordinate 8,457,184, forward strand.
GTCCCGTAAGTTTTTAAGCATAAGTCATTACCTCTACTCGCGCTGCATGGCTTTTCGTCCCCGGGAAGTGCAGATGGATTGGATTGGATTGGATTGATGCTAGCGGCGTTCTTTTTTCTTCATTCTTATCCCCTTCTCTCCTTTCCACTTACATGTACTACACTACACATGTCAGAAGACCGGTCTGGAACTTAGAAGTTGCCGCGGACGGTGCCCAGTGGCGGAGAATCGTGAATGGGGAAACCCTCGCAAGCCAACATGTAGGTCGGCACCGAATCACACGTTCCAGCAGGGAAGGAACGCTACCGCTTCCGGTTACGGGACCAATGAGCAAGCAAAGGGCAAAGCAGAGGGCTGAAGCGCGGTGCTCACCGCGCGCAGGTGCTCCAGGTCGGCCTTGTTGGCGAGCAGCGCGGTGGGTGTGCCGGCGGGGCGCAGGCGGCGGAAGTGCGTGAGGGCCAGCAGCGCCCACTCGAAGGACGCGCGGTCCGTGATGGAGTAGACGAGCACGCACGCGTCCGCCCACTGCGCGGCCTCCAGCGGCAGCCCGCGGTCGCGCTGCAACACACACACACAAACACACGTGCAGGACTCGCACTCGCCACCTCACTACTCACTACTGTCCAGGTACAAAAGTTCACTCCGGTTCAAAACATTCACAGATATGCTCGCTCGCCCTAAAATGTAGACTCCCAAAAAATTCCCGCTACGCATCTTACTTTACTGGCCAAATGCAAAAGCCCCCTTCGGTCCAAAACATTTATACACAAGTGCACGCGTTTAGGCCTACTTTAATGTGAAGATGCTATGACCATTTTGACGTTTTAATTATTTACATTAAATTAAGTTAACATTGGGCGGATAAATATTTTAAGATGAGTAAAATTGCCTCCAGGATGCGAATTTGCAATTTTTTCCACGGAAGACGTTCAATAATTAAACAGAACAAGTGAACTATTAGAGATGATGTGTCAAAGCCAACGTCTTCACTCTTTTATAATTGCAGACGAGACAATAATATGCGAGCTTGTGACATTGTTTGTTACTTTTCCAGTAACCGCGTCTAGAAGTGTGTTAATCTGTTAAATGAGACAGCATATAATTTGATTAATCGTGCTCCGTCGGGGATACATTAATATTATTCCGGTAGGGGACACCAAACTCTCTATGGGGACGATCTCTCGCATCACCATCGTCAATTTACAACACTGATTTTCGATTGGAGTGTGTGTCCAGCGTGGCAACGTAGGAAACGTGTATACGTGTTCTTTGGGTATATTTGAGAGCTCTTTCTTCAATGGTGTAGACAGGGCAGACCCTCTTCTCCCCTCTGATTGTGCTCTGTGGTTTCTTTAACTACAATCTTGTGTAAGGCGAATATTATTGCCTGCTAACTTCATTCAATTGTGGCTCTTTTTGTTTTAATTTCTCAGAATTTGTTCGATTCTCGAAGAATGATTCTCGGAATGTGTAATTCTTTGCATTATAGATGTTCTGAGCCAGCCGGCTTAATCCTCTTTATTTGTGAAGCATCGAAAGGACTAACAAAGAGGACCATTCAGGGAACATTCAGCTTTGCTTCAAGTAGGAAAGAATTTTTGAAGTCATCACAGAACAATCGAAAGAATTTCAGAACTGAAAAGTCGGAGGAGCCGCCTTTTAGAAAGACTAAGGAATAGAGTGAATAGTCAGTGGCTATCGAAAAATTTAACACGTCTAGGGAAGATGTAGAACATTTGCAAAATGTTCATCAAATTGATACGCAATTTACGTCTTGTTCAATTTTTTAGTGATATTTACTTAGGTTTCAGAAAATACATTTAGAGGACAGTTTGATGGGGACAAAATTATAACAGTTTATCATACTTATGAGTGGTTACAAATTAATACTATCATTAATTATTGTGAGCTAATAATAAATAGTAATTAGGCCCTAACTAATAATAGAGTAATTATTCCGATTGATTTATACAAGTAAATATACTGAGATTAACTATAGAATTATATTTATACCTATCGAAACCAATTATTTATTATTTGATCTGCATTTATAAACTCTCGGTTAATCAACGGGCGTTCTCAAAAAAGGTCGCCTCTCAGACCTGTGGCGGAGATTTACTTTCCAGAACAGAGCGGCTCCTAGCTCTGCAAGCGACGGAAGGCGAAATGGCCGACGCGGACGCGGCAAGTGCCGAGCGAAGAGCGCCAGGTCTGGGCTTCCGAAAGCCTTCAGGGCAACCACGCTCGTCGAACTAATGCAGAAGGGTTTCGAAGAGAAGTGCCGAGATGCGCAGCTCTGATTTTCGATCCGCCACCTGTAGCCACCGGACAGGGGTCTGGGAGGATTTGTTTGTACAAAGAAGCAGACGCCTCGAAGCTTTCCTCTTAGTGGGGAATTTTTGGCTGGCGCGATGGCTGCGATTGGATGTCGGCGTCAGGTGAGCAGAGAGAGGAATTCACCTAGCGAACGCTCGGGATTTGGCGATTTGCCTTGGCCACAACGTGTTCAGCGGAGGGCGCTCTTCACGTCTTTGAGCGATCTTGACGACACAGACGTGGACTTTATAATGATTCCACTGTATGCATAGTGGCCGAAGCTAGGAACGTAAAGTAAATTCATGAAGAGGTAATAGGGATAACACGAATGGGGATGGATATATATCCATTCATTTTCATTCTTTCATAGGAAAAAAAAGAACGGCAGATGACACGGGGGGAAATTGAGAAATGGTGCAAAAGAGCTGACGACCTTTGACCGCCACCAGTTCCATGTGTAGTATCAGAGTTTTGAACTCCGGTTTTCAGAGGTTGGAAGATAGCAGGCTGGCTGCGGAAGAGAATATGTTTGAATGGTGGAGCCGAAGTAGTTTGTCCTAACTTCAGCTACTCCAAGATATATTTTCAACGAATGTATGAGTAACTTGTGATGAAAACCATCAAAAATAAATATATGGTAGTTAAAGAAAATGAGAATAGTAATTAAAGCAAAACCTACTATAGAAATAAATATGCAGAAAACGAGAGGATAACAAAGCTCAAAGCGCAATGAAAAGAAAGATATTTGAAAGACAGATACACCTTTGTTTACTTGTGCATGGGGTTCTGTAACAGGGTTGCCCGACGGAAGTATCTTCACTATATACTCGCTTGACACTTCTCAGTTTTTCTCCAGAAAAGCCTTAAGTCTCGCGATGTAACACCGATGGACCAAGTAAACACATGGAAGTGTGTCACGGTTTATAATTTACATAGCTCGAAGTAAACTCAAGAATCTACTCCTTGTCGAAAATGTTTTTGAACGGTTCCCCGCGAATTATCTCTCGTGTTTGTGTTTCCGTTCCCGTCTGTTACCGCGCAGCATGCACTTACCGACTCTCCAGACACGTCGACAATCTCCACCTCCAGTGGGCAACTGTTCACCGTCACTGTCTGCCTGTACAGCAGGTCTGCAACAAAAAGAAATAGACCGCACGTTAGATTGTCAGCGACGGGACATTATTCAAATGTGATTTACTCTAAGATGGTTTAGCAAGCTTTCTATAAAGCTAAGTGTCATGGTCATATGATGTGAAAAACGTGGTGAAAATTAATTATTTATTTTCTTTAATTAACAAGAAAACTGGACTCATAATTAATTGATTATAAAATTAAGGTAGAGTACATTGAAAGTATACATATACGTTATATTTCACATGAAATCTTCTTTTTGTATGTTGAAAAAGCAAGAATGAAAGGACGAAATAGGTTATTCTTTAATAATAAATATTTATAACTTTTGCAAGGATCAAGAAAAGTAATCCTGAAGCTAATTTTGTGCATCTTTGAGAGTTCGGTCAAGGATACATTAATTAGAAGTTTCAGTGTGCGTGAAAAAGAATTTCAATTAAAATTCTCGGCACATTAACAGCTCATTTGTGGGCAACGCGTGGTAATTTTATTTACAGTGTTCTTGACCCGAAATTTATCAGCAATTAAGCACTTAAGTCTACATTCACTGCTTATGTGTCAAAATAAATTAGGCATCAACATGCGGAATAAATTTACTTCTATACATTTGAATTAATTTTTTTATATCTTCTACTATGTCTCTATTTAACCGGAACTTTTTGGTTTGAATTAATAGCAATTTATGTATAAGAAAAAAACTTCATTGTTGCTGAGGGAGTTTTAACGATGATTGAAATATGAATAAGAAAAGGTAGGTAAGTAATCTAATAATAATGTAATACAAAAGTGTGAGTTCAACAAAGCTGAAAAAATCTATGCAGCTAATAAACCGCTCAAGAATCGCAAAGTAAATGTCTCAAATCAAACAATTCCAACCACAACAAAGCTTTAAGAGAAGAGAAAGTGCTTTAAATTGGTTCAGTCATTTACGAACATCAAATGTGTCAACCCCTACGATAGAAAAGGCTTGCTGGTTCATTTGGATAGGCTAGAAAAGGATTAAAGGGCAAAAGGCCAGAAAGCCGTTTTGTTTTCTACCGTAGTATGGAGTTCAATTCCATTTATTCAATTGGAGGGTAAAACCACAGAATAAAATACAAATAACATTAAAATTCTGTCAAAAGTTGTAAGAGTCAATGTGAATTGTTATGAATTGTCTGTAATGAAAATTTCTAAGATAAAGTTTACTACCTCAGAATTACGGTCAAATTTAAAATCTCTTTCCCATTTCACGAAACTAATTTCCGTGTTGTCTACCGAGCGAACGCATTTCATGCCACTTCCAGAGCTTAGAGAATAACTAAATACCGCTGTTGTGTCCTCGGAGAGCGGCGTTCTTTAGTATCCTGCGATATTGCGCTTTCGTGCTGTTCTGCGTCGGAGAAAAACAAGCGCCGGGCGCTGCGCAAGAGTCTGAACGCGAGAGCGAGAGCGAGAGCGTTGCCCGGCGGTGCGTGGGGCTTCTTGTTTTCCTCCCGGTTCGCCCACGCCCTTCCGACTTTGCAGCTGCTGCCTCTGTTGTGGGGGCCAGCTACTCCTGCCATCGCCGCCCTACGACGCAAAAGCAGTTTCGTGTTCGCTGTTTTCGACCCAGCTACTATGCCACTGACACCCACGTGGTAAAAATAATGTCCACATGTATCTCAAGACATAGCTCGAGGATATGTGACACTTCAGGCCACAGCCATTAGGGCCGAAGGAAAGTAATTTTCATCCTATCGCCATCCTTCAACGTAGTATGTTGCGTTTTCCGAAAGGTACTAAACAATAGTGCTTGTAGAAACTGCTTGAATGTATACGAGGAATTCGGAAAGTATGAGATATTGAAAGTGGTTAATGAAATGGAAAAAAAAAAAAGTTGGTGTAGTTTTGGGGCCAGCAATGTCTTCATCCACCACGCATAATTCATGTTTATTTTCTTGGTCTCGTTATTTCAATGATGACTATCTTAATGATTTAATCTCATTAAGGCAATCGCTATTATCATCCTAAGCAAAGTCACGCATATGACTGAAATGATAACCCTTTTTTATATTACAATTGCTTCCACAATTAGAACAACACATTTGAAATCGTTGAAACTACGAATGGACCTGCAAGGCTCAATGAAGTCATTATTTCCCGTTTCGAAATCGGCGTCTGAGAACTACTGAGCGTCGCAACATCGTCGCAATGGGAGGAGAGGCTGGTTCATGCCAGTGGAATGTACGATGAAGGAAGGCCACTCTCCACTCCCCTTCCCATCCACCTCCTACTTCCCTTGCAGCCTCGCTCCCTCGTCCTCCGCCGCTGCCGTCGCCCACACTCTTCGCGTGTTTCGGATAACACGATTGTTTCGTGTAAAATTGAGTTTCCGTTCACCCTCGCAAACAACCACCTCCTGCGACTCGGAGGAAGTGAAACGACAGCATTCGCACTTCCGTGTAGCGTGTGAAATACGTACCCTAGTTACTCTTGTGTCGGAAAATCATTACCGTCGTATTGCAGTATAAAGGGCAGCGCTTACGAGCGAAGTGAAAATTCCGTTGCAGCTGCTTTCGTTGAGTCGCCGCTGCCAATTGCACCGCTTATACTTCCCGGAAGAAGTCTCGTATTTCCGCCCCGGAGCCTTCGCCGCCGACAGAAGCGCTTACAGGCCCAGCCGCCTCTGGAGACGCCTGCCCAAGGCCCTCTGCTGCGCTCTACCGCACTCGCGAATACAAGCATGCACACGCATGCACACGCACCCGCGCGCGTCGTGATTTAACAGCACATCTGGCGCGCGCCCCGGACACCGGACACCGTGCACATTAACGTTCGACAAAATGAAAACTGTAAGGAAAACCATAAAACACGAACATATTGATAGTTCAGAAAAACGAGATGGATAGGCTTGTTTGGTGGCAAACACTTTATCGAATCTCGGCACTAAATTAGAAATGGTAAAACGCATCTTGTTCTGGAGGTCATTCGTGATCTATATTTTATATAGATTACCATCAAGGCTGAAAATCCAAAGTTCTGGCCAAGTGAGGAGGTGCGCCTCACAGTTTGAGTAACACTGCTACACGATATTATTTTTTAAATAATTACGTTATTCTAACATTATTTAAATAAATTTTGCCAAATAAAAGAAGGTGTCAAACGATGACGCCATGGCCTCCATGCCCTCCCCCCTGGAACCGTCACTAGCCAGGAAGCGAGGTGCCCGGAGTGGCGGCGGCATCGGCGGCGCAGGGGGCCTTGGACGACGCGGCCCTCTATTTCGGGGCGATCGAGCGATCGAGTAATTGCGCGGGTGGGCGGCGATGCGCTTCCGCCGCTGCAATTAACGCGCCTTCATTCCGCTCTGCCGGCGCCGAAGCTGGGTCCTTTGCCATTCGCGGTTGCGCTCGGAGCGAGAAATCTTCGCGTTCCAACTTCTCACTTGGAGCGTTGTGGCGGACGTGCTCGAGTGTATAATTAGATGGCGTTTCGTGCACGGGCAGTTCCAGGTTACAGACAGGCATACCAAGTAAGTAGATCAATCGATTCCTTTGGAAGCATATGAATTTCGGAAGTCGGCTTCTCTGAGTGTTTCCTGCTATCGACTGGCAACGGGTGTCGATATTGTATCTTCAAAAACGTAAACACGCGTAAACATGCGTTATTCTTTTTCCAGTTCTTATATTCACTAAGGATCATCATTAATCCATCTGATTCCACATCCTCAAAATTGCCCATTTCCAATAGCCCTAAAAAAGTTCCGCAAAACCATTAATAATTACCCCAAAAGAATAGAGACCATTAATCAAGATTCAGTATGCGGTGATATTAGAATTAACTTTTCGTCTCTTCTTTGAAATACTGTTAGAACTCACGCAAAAAACTTGTTTTGTGCTGGAGAAGGAATTTAATTTCCCCGCTACTTCATTTTCTTCCAATTAATCAACAATTATATTACAAAAGTGTTATTTCTTGGTTTTTAATTTATGAAAATTGATTTTATAAAGTTTTGAATTTTTAGAAAACATTATTTGATAAAAATAAAAGCAAACTCCGACCACAAAATAACGATGCATCTGCTACCAAGCGCCAGTTGGTATAATGTGAGAGATACGGACTTGTTCCTCATTTTGTTTTAACAAATTTACCTTAAAAAACTTATATTTCTATTATTAAAACTATTATTGAAGGATTCATTAGCATTTCCGGGCCGCCAATGGCTAAGGTCATTGGTTCTGTAAGAGTAGTGCATGTTTTCCACAACCAGGTATCTCGCGACATGTGTGGTAAGGTAGTGCATGTAAGTGTGTAAGTATGATTGAGGATAGGACAAAGAAAAAGGAAAGATCGCGGTATGTGGCCCGTTTTAGGGGACTGCTCCGGCATTCGCCTGTTGTTGATCGGGGAAACCACGGAAAACTTCCGATCAGAGCAGCCGGCTGTTAGAGTTGTCCTCGAGACGGCGTAACTATTCAATGAGTGTTGAAAATTCTGCCACCGTCGGGGCTCGAACCGTAGGACTTTCCGATCAGGTCCGGTCTATTTTCTCCCGGTCTATTTTCGATTTGTTTTTGAGTTACAACAGTACTCTGGAAAAGCGAAGTTTTGTTATCCCTAATGACACCGCGGATGTACCTGTAAAGGTTCCGGCAGCTCGTGGCTGCCGCGTAGAGCTCCCAACAGCAGAGACAAGGGTGGAGGTGAAGGTGACACGGTGGTGACGGCGGGGAGGGGGGCGGCTGTCACCGTCGAAGCGCAGGTGTTTGACTGTTGCAGAGCGGCATGCGACAGCCAGTGTTTTGCCTCTGACTCACCCCCCCCCCGAGTCACGAGACGTCGCGTGGACAGCTGCGAGCGAGAGAGGCGTAAAACGGGTTGATCCGAGCGCAGGATCACAAATCGAGAGGATAACAAACACGAAATATGAGAGTTCTTAAAATTTCTCTGGTTGTTTCCTGTGTCACTTCAACATGCAGTTCTGCTGCGAAAATCCCGTGTGTTGATCGCGTTTAAAATGACGATGCATTTTATTAAAAAATCACATTTATTCTCTCATATGCGCTACGAGTACAAGATTCAAAGGCTTTCTTGATTTTCAGTGCTAAGCCAAACAACAAGCTCAATTTATTCATGAGCTTGTGGGGTATCAGTGACGCTTTTTAGACCAATGATCACATTGCCAGATCTATCATTGAAGAAAATATATTATTATTATTATTATTATTATTATTATTATTATTATTATTATATCAACAAAGCCTATCCAATATTAGAAAGCGCTTATTCAAAGAATGTCACACACGTTTCTACACATTGACACTAGCTATTTTGAAATCTTTGTATCGCCAGCTGCAGCGCCGTGCCGCGTTGGGAACCAACACTAACATCCGTGTGCGCTACGTGCCCAGCCGATGAGGGTCCACTGGCGCAGACGTCTTTCTCGGCTGTTACGCACTGGTTTACTTTCCTCCGTTACCGAGGGGATATTAGACTCCATGAAGTAGTCGGATTGAGGCAGGTCTCTGACTGAACGTTAATTGCTCCGGTTGGTCGTTCTCTAATTTCCTCTGGCGAGTTCCGTGAATGATGAAATAACAGGACGCATACCGTGCCACGCATACCGCTTCTCACACTGCCCGTACTCCGTACTTGCGTTTAATGGCACAGAAATTGCTCCTCGTTGGGGCCTATCATCTCAACAGCCGTCACAACGTTGAACGAGGGACGGAGGCTGTATGGACGAAGCGCAGGTGTTGGAGGCTACGAAATCTTTGTTTATGCGGTGCAGCCAAAACGGCTGCTGAAAAATGTCGCTTTCGTCTGGTCTTCTGGCGAGCGCGCCTGGTCTTCCGGTGAGTGCGAGGGGAGAAGAGGGGCAAGGAGGGGAAAGGAAAGATCGCACGCGGTCGTTGGCATTGTTCGGAGAATCCACCGACCTGACCAGCTGCTCACAACAGAGCAAGAGAGCGAATCAACTTGCGGAGCAGCGTTTCTCGGGGGAATCCACTAACCTACCAGAAAAGAAATTCGGAGCAGCTTCGCAATGCCTTGCGAGGCAAGTCCCACCCTACAATATTTCGCAAAATTGTCGACCTATATCCCGCCGTAGAGCCGCATCCCAAATCCCCACGCTGGTCTGTTTGATTGTTAGTGATTCGGCGAACGTCAACTAACAGTCATTAATCCCGTAAGTGTAGTGCATGTTTTGCTTGGGATGTGGTAGTGATCTTCCCCCGATGGATGGCGAGATCCGGCGATGATCTATTGTCGACTAGTGGGTTTTCCTAACCAGGTATCTCCCACCAGCGCGGCACCGCCCCAGTCACGACAAGCTCTAAGTTCCCTACCGCTCTCCCGGCGTGTCTGATTGTGTAGTGCATGTTAGTGCGTATATAAGGAGTGGGGTGACAACAAGGAAGAGAAAGGAAAAATCGAGCGGGGTCTGTGGCGCGTTTGTTAGGGCTCTGCTTCGGCATTCGTCTGATGTTGATCGGAGAAATCACGGAGAACTACCAATGAGAGCAGCCGGTCGCTAGAATTCTTCTCCAGACAGACTGAATTCCACCAAGCGGACAAGCTAGTCTTGAAAATTCTGCCACCGTGGAGACTCGAACCTAGGACAGAGGAACTGCAGTGACATCAGTTGATGTCCTGAACCATCTCTCCCAGTCTGGACCATTAGCCCCCTCGCCCTCCTCCTGCGCGCGCTCGAGTGCTGCCGGCGGCTTCTGCGAAGACTTCGGCCGCGGACTGTCTCGGGGCGAAGGTCACGCCCTCCCTCTCCCCCCTCGGAGCTCGCTTTCCGAACGCGCTCTCCCGACGGATTTGTGGGCCGTAAAAGCGCCCGGCTACCCGACCTCTCGCTTTGAGAGCGCGACCGTTCTCGTGAAGAGGCGGCAGTGGCGGCGACGTGGAGTCGCGGGGGCCGTGAAAAACAAAAACAAAAAATAAAATAAAAACACCTCTCCGCGCGCGTCCGCGGCGCTGTCTGCTCCGCGTGGTGGATGTAGGGCGTGGAGCCCGCAACTGGGTCAGCGGCGCTTCAGCCGACGTCTCGCTGACGAGGAGGCGGCTGAGCTCAGACGGGGGGCGGAGCGCTTCACAAGCGAGGGGGCTGTTACTTCTATGTTCATAACTGCGGCGATGAGATTAAACAGTGAGAGAACCGTTGCATCTAAAAGACTGCGAAATTTCTTATTCGATTCTTTATTAATTCAAGGTCTCAGAGTAAATACGAACTATGGTATGAGGTCTCGGTATACTGTATTTTTCATATTACATAAGGCTTAATAAATGTGTGATTGTAGTGATACTATATTTCACTATGTAATAATGAAGGAATAATTACAATATATTTTGTGTTAATTCTAGGCGCATACTGGTGCAGTTTCTTAAACAAACGAACCAACACAAGCGACCCTGACTTCCCAAAACTTTTCTTACATGAATATTTAAGAACTTGTGTTGGGCTGGTTCTCCGTTCTCAATTGGTCCATCCGATATGAAGTTTAAAACTGAGTAGTGCGAGCTCACGGATGATGGTTAAAGCATAAACGAACAGTAAATAAGGTATTGTTATATTAGAGTTTTTAATGAATTATTCAATACATGGGGGTATTTTACTGCAATATCTTATTAAATTACAGCTAAGTCTGATCCTTTCTTGTGTTAAATGTTTCTGAAATTGCACTGTGTTTAGCTTCAGGGTAAACTTTAAGATATCTAACAGGGACTACCTCGTAATATATTTGTAAATTTTAATCACTAATGACTACAAAGAGTCCAAGATCTGAAAAAAATGCACACGTGTTTCGGCGTATTGAAAACAAAAGAAAATTTGATTGTTTGTGAAACAAGCATTGTCTAAGATAGCATAGTATAGCATTGTCAGTAATCACAGATGGATCCGGTTGGATATGATGTAGCACAATTAAATTTCGTTGCCTTTAGATTGTGGATTGTTGGATAACTAATATTGCTACTTAGTTCTGACTATATGGTGTCAAATAGTGTGACACCCCATTCATCAACGTATATTTACTAGGTCAGCGCCGTTGCATATATAACACGGCCGACTACGAATCCTCAGAAACGAGGAAAGATGGTTCGAATTACGAGAAACGTACGGTTGTGTTCATCGTGTAAATGTTACGAGAAAGGCAGAAGAGAACAATAGTTTATCTCGTGTAATCATTTCAATAATTACTTGTCAATTTGTAATTGTCTCGGAAAGTTAACATGAATTATTTGCACTTAGTAACCAACTTTCCTTTATTGATATGGAAGAAGAAGAAGAAGAAGAAGTAGAAGAAAATTTATAATAACTGCGAAGAAATACTTTCGGTACAGATGATGTTACTTGGAAGGAACCAACGTTTGCTACTCGCCCACTGCGCCCACAGGACGTATCCGTAACATTTGTTGCCGAGCGCTTGCGGTGGGTGGGGGTGGGTGGGATTTCGACAGCAGCCGCGCAGGGGGCCGAGGCTCTGAAGCGCCTTTGAAGCGGCGTCCAACAAGGGCCAAGGCCTCCTGCTCGCGAGCGGCGTGGCCGGTTGACGCCATCCGGGAGGCGGGGCAGGTGGGAGCCCCAGATTCATCGCTGCGAGAATACATCCGAAAATCTAAATTCGGGGCAGAAATTGTGGCAACGAGGGCTAAGAACCGGAGAGCGTTTAAACGATTTATGTCTGACCACCTCCTTTGTGGAACACAAACTCCCTCGCGATACCACCTACGACTTATGACGTAAGGATACAATCATTTGATGTATCAAAATTAGTTACTACGATACTATATGTTACTTCTTTATAGTTTGAGATTGAGATGACATTACACAATATGCATGTGCGCGAATGTATGTAACAACGCGTTTGTTTCTGCTGCTGTTTGTACATGTGAATGTTGTCATATTTTACGCCACCCCCAAATCAACTCCTGCGGAACCTCCACGGATAATACAGAAAGTTCTCGGCCCATGTATCATGACGATTTTACCTTTTGAGTCGTGGGGGAAAGCCTCGTTTTCGTATTTGGCTGCCGAGAGCTCTGCAGGCGAGGCGCGGGCAAGTCGGGTGTGTCTGGCCCCCCTCCACGTCCGCAGAAATAACCGCTCCACATCGCTCCGCTTCTCTCCGCTCCGCCGCGCCGCCGCACGTCCGCATTCTGGAGCGGGGCCTCTGCTCACGGTGCCACGACACGCCGCCTTCGCCCCGGCCCGCCCCGGCCCGCCTCGCCATGCTCCAGCACGCGTCACCTGCACAGCGTGCGCACAACCGAGTCGCCCTTCCCCACCCCCTCCCACGTGCTCCCATTCGATTTACCTGCTTCCATCTTCTCCCACACGCACCCGCTCCCGCCCCACCCCATCCTTCACACCGTCCCGAGTCACCTGCCCAGTGCTACTCCGTGGCCTCTCATCGCGGCCATCCTCCGTTTCGCAGATCCTTGAAGGATCTGCTTCTGAACTTGCCTTGAACTATTTCGTTTCCACTGCGAGCACGTCACGCACCGACGAAGCTCACTGACCTTTGTGGTGTTTTCGTTACAGAAGCGGAAACCCACCAACTGTGATGTTGAGTAACTAATTTCTGTCCGTTTGTGTAAACACATGTTATACGGAGAAGAGTCTTGTTGATATGGACTCGATTTGATGAACAGTGATTCGAGAATTCCTCGGACCGCCTTGCTACTCAGTTGTAAAGACAAGTGAGGCCACTGCACGGACAGAAATCAGACGTCGTCGTCAGTACTTTCCTTGTACTAGATCTTAAGGAAGGGCAGCCAAGCCAGCATAGCTTGCTGTTGTTTAGCAGTAGCGCCTGCGGCCCCGGAGATTCCAGAGGCTGCAGGCGGTTGAAACAAGTCTCATCCGTCACGGCCACCTCCGCCCTTTCCTCCGCCACGGCCTTCTCCATCCCGCCGCCACCTCGCTTCGTCACGGCCACCTGGAGTGCCGCTCTCTTTCTTCGACCCTTTGAGGCACCTATTCACACCTCAGCCACAAGCTACTGCCCTGTCCTGCCCCAGCCCAACTTGTACGCGACTGTTTTGTCAAAACTAAATGGATGAATGGAACACGTGTGATATAAACGATATAAATGGATGTGGATCAAAAAGTTGTTTGTCTTATGGTAATGGAGTTATATTTTTGTCCAAACTAGTACCAATTATCAATTACCAAGTACCAACTCACTTTTACACTCGATTTCTTAATTTGACGCCCCATTTTCAAGTTCATCGCTGATCCCCGACTCTGTGCTTCCGCGATTTACACAACACCCAACAAAAGTCATTTGCAGTATTTGCAAAGCTCATAGCGACAAGATGCCGCCTCTGCTGAAAGTGACTTCATTAGAGCAGTTACGTCTTCCAACCTTTTGAATCACGGCCAACTATACGGCGCATTCCCCACGAGTTCCATTCATCCGTCTTCTCGCGTCCGCCCGACCTCGCCCTCGGGGCCCGTTGAAGGCGCCGCCCCTGCGGGGCGAGCAGTGCGCCGCGGAGGCGGGTGTTGACAAACGGCGCGAGAGGCCGCGTCTCGCGTTACGCAGCCTTCGCCCTGCCGCCGCCCGCCCCTCTCGCCCCTCGCACACAACACAGTCGGCTTCCTCCGGAGCGAGATTCGTCGGGCGAGGAAACGCCCCACCGTGTTCGGTTTCCCCGCGAAATGTTACCGTGGCCGTCTTCAGGGATGAAAGCAATTCAGCCTTTCAAGGTGTGGGAAAGAACGAAATAAGGTGAACCAATCTACGACGCAGTCCACCTCAACGAACACAGGATTCAGCCTACAAAAGCATACAACTTCCCTATTGAGCGATTCCCTACAACTTCCCTATCGAGACAACTTCACTATCGAGATCGTAACAGTCGTAACGTAGCTCTGCTCTAGTAGTTAAGTTAATGTAATGTTTTATTACGTGAACAAAGAAATAACCCTTTTTATGGTTAAAACAATGCAATTTGCACTAATTTCGTAATAATTGCAGAGGATAAACGGTATGCCAAATGGCCCACGTTATTTGATAACGTGTAACGTCCCACTTAAAAAATCGAAACGCAGCTCCCCCAGCAGAATTTGTCATTCTCTATGTCATGTCATTATTTGTCATCGCATAACGTGATGGACGAATTGAGATTGGCGCAGAACGTATAGAGACAGCAGAAATAGTGAATTTCTTCAGATTGTTTCCTGACTGCCGTCAGCTGTACCGTACGAAACATGGCCCCACAACTACGAAAGAAATATCTTCAATATTTTCAACATCTCGTACGGATCTACATATTCGCCACCTTCTAAACAACGTGCAATATTGAAACGCGGCGCTTCAAAGTGAGCACTGACGTTTATTGTGTCTTCTATTATGCTGCAAACCGAGAAAATGCGCCTTATTGCGTCTTCTGTTTCCATAGCAGACTTTCTCCTATCGACGCTCCATATTTCCTAACAGTACCCGCTTATTTCCGTGTAACTAAAATGTTTCTATTTGTCATTTAACATTCAATACATTAATACATATTAACAGTCAAGGGGAATATAAAAATCATTGAAAATATTCAATTAATGGGGTTCCAGTGGTTTTAAAAATAAAATGTGATGAACGTTGAATAATTTTTTTCGCAATTATCTCCACGAGTTGAGGTCTGGTTATTTTGAAATAGCGAGCAAACGAGCGAGAGTTTCTACAACATATGTACCTTTCATCGTATATATTACTTTGCAATCATAACTGAAAACATTATACTCACTTTGCGAGCTTTTTTTATCAAATGTTTTCTCTGAATTCCTTAATCTGTCCGCTTTGCATCTTTGTCTTTGGTATATTTTTTCTCATGTTTACATAAATTGCAGAGCGTCTTGAAAGAAGAACATCGCCGATATGTTTGAATTCATTTTCTCGCAGACTGATAATACAGGGAGAGACAATAACAAACAGTTTAAATTCATTTAAACATTGCGATAGAAGATAACGTAATTTACAGAACACACATTGTACTAACATTGTAAGCAAATAATAAATAACTAGCTTTACAAATGAATACTTAGGACTTTATTCTTGTTTTCTAGTTCTCTTTCCAAGTATTTAAGCCACTGTTTGAAATATTCAGGGAATGTTTTGCCGTTATTTAAGTTTGCATCAACTTGTAGGTCATTAGCGACTGTGTGTAATGGTATGGAAACTGTGAGGATGACACGATATGATGATAGGGGGGTGAAAGGACGAACACAGTAGAAACATTCACGAGGTGGGCCTCGAACCCGCGATCCTTCGGTCCGAGATCGCTTCGGCACTACTGCCTTAGCGATCTAGGTCATCCGGACCGACTCGGGAAATGTTGATTATTTAAAAAATCCATTTTCTTGGTCAGTCCATCGTGAGATCATCGAAGATTATCAACTAAAAATATTCAGTTATGTTGATGGATTTATGAAATGTAATAAATTTTCCTAATCAATTTTAATTTTAAGAAAAACAGCAGCCAATATATCACATTCTGTGGCAGTGCTTTCGTAACGCCCCCGGCGTCGACGTGCAGCGGCTAACGCGCGCTTCTAGGGCGGGGTCGCTTCGCCAGCACTTCGGATCTTTGCCTACCCAATTCTCCTCGCGGATGGAATTCAACACACTCACACACACACTCACACACACACACACACACACACACACACACAGGATTATCATGCTGTGAATGTTTAACTACTTCTCGGCTCGCCATTTCTTGTGTCGATATATAACAACAATATCCTTTTAAGATGTATGTTAACAGCAAAATGGAAGTGTTTGTGAAAGTTTACTTGATGAAAAACATTGAATTACAATATACCTACTTTATCAATTACATTAAAACTGATAGCTGAAAGTGAAAAACCTAAAACGTAGTGTTAATATGATAAACTGTGTGAATGTCTACTCTTGATTTTCTGTTTTAATTCGCATCACAATTTCGTCACGAACAAGTGCTTCTTAATGATGAAATGACATCAAATGTCAATGGAGGAGACTCATAAGTATGATTTTATTAGTATTTGGAGCGAATATTTGATTTGCAGATTAAGGGGCAAGGAATCGAAAGAGAATACCATTCAATTGAGCTGCTTCCAACAGTAAAAATATGAGTGCTTAAGAAATGGATTAAAAAATGAAGCTGAGATATCTTTTAAATGAAAGCATTTTTGCCGGGGAATGCATTCCCTGAATGCTCTAATAGCGTAAAAACATACGAGATCGTCTAGTACTGAGTCCTGTAGCTATCGATGATGATCGGGAGTAATCACTTGCGAGAGCAACGCGAGAAGAGGAGGAGGCGATGAACTGCGAGGGAATTTGTGCCGCCGCCTGGAATCTCGCGCCGGGGGGGGGGGGGGGGGGGATGGACGCATGGCACGCGAGGCGAGCGGCGAGCGCGGACGATTAAAAATACGACGCGTGCGGAGCGGAGGGGGCAGACGCCAGCACAGCGCACGGGAGGATGGAAGCGCGAGAAGCAGCGAACCAAGACCCAAACGCTCCAGCACGATCCAGTGGCCGTGGGAATCTGTCAATCGTTTGCTTGCTTCCTCTTAGCTTCATTACAAGTTTATTTGCTTGCTTAATTTTTTATTTCCTTTTTAATAATTCTGGCTTATTTACTAGATATTATTCTTGATTATTTACTACCTTATTTACTTGCTATTTACTTACTTGCATGTCGACCAAGCAATGTTTACTTGTTTATTTGCTTACTTATTTACCTACTTATTTGCTTGATTATTTACGTATGCTGAGCAAGGAGGCGGTCAGATGATCTCTTTCCAGGGCGCGGTTAACTTGTCCTACGTTGTTAGGGCTGACCACATTGCTATCGGAACACTGATGCGGTCCCGTTTTGTGAGTCAAATTCTCACGAGTGGCCCGAGCGTGGGGGGGGTGGGTGGCAAGCGGCGCGCGCTGGCCCTGAATTGCCGGCCCTTCGCTGACGAAACGGAGTCCTGAGGCCGACGTGGGCGCATCTCCTGCGACGCAGATGCGGCCAAGGACATCCGGAAAATAAACTTGGCGCCGATCGGCATTCGCTGGGGCTAATATTGGTGGGCGTTGCAAGTTTTCGATATGCCGAGTTGTGCGAGGTGGCAGAATTATTGGTTTCTTCTTCTTCTTCTTTTCCTTTCATGTATTGGGTTTTTCTTCGTTTCTGGTTAGGTTATTCATGGGGTGATTTACATAGTATTATAGAAATAATATTATGAATAATTCAGAATGTGGTGTACTAATAGAAGCTAAATGACTCGTTCTTTATTTAATACTATTCAAGTAGTATAACTGCAAAATTAGCGCGTTCTCGGAAACGTAGTATCAAACACAGTAAAGTATCGATAAACAACATTAAAACGGGTATTAAAAGTACACATTGATAATTCATCTTTTAGACAATTACCTCCTTGGTTATTTATCGGAATATTGATGTAATGAGTGTCGAGAGCCCAGAAACACTAAGCAACACATTTAACTCAATGTGGTTAATAATCGAATCATTTCCTGATCCATTCAACATGATCGAATAACATCGCTCAGGAGGTCGACGTCAAATACAATCAGCTCAGCAGCGAGCTCCCTCTGCTTACGAAGGCGAGCGAAGAGCGCGGCCACGCAACATTGAGCGAAGTGGCCGAAGAGGGTTGTTGACATTTTTTAAAACCGTTTTGGTTGTATGGGAATTATTATTGCAGTAGCGCGAATGAGAAGAGTCTCGACTGTAGGGCGAGAGCATAAACGAAGAGGCCAAACGCTCGCCATCAAATGAAAGGCTGCGCGTAAATGAACCATCCCGAATGGAAGGAGTGTGACTGGCTCAACGCCGGAGCCCGAGGGGTCGAGAGTTCGAGCGCCGGGAACTGCAGTTTGCGCCTCGTCTTTCGCCCCGAGCGCTGGGATGCTGCAAACAGAGCGCGGAGAGGAGGAACAGCTGAAAGACGCGCCAAGCGCGGAGGGGGGACGGGGCCCCCCGCTGGAGCTCGCTTCGCTCACCGCCCACGCCCGCGCTCTTACTCAGACGCCTGGAATCCGGGGCACGCGGGACTCATCAGGGCCTCTCAGCCCAGGCGCTACTCATCATTGCTCAAAGTAGACGCGCGATACCCTTCAGCTCTGTGTGCAGCCGGGTAGGGCGATCTGTGGGAAACGTTATAGACAGTAGATTGAATGATGGTGAGTTCTTAGATGGATCGGGGGGTGGATGCAACGTAGATTGAAAGACGCGAATGGTAATGGCATCTGTGTGCTTTGCGGTGGTAGGGAAGATTGGATCCATATCCTTTTAAATTGCTGTGCGACCGAAACGTGGAGAGGAAAATGGATGGGAATGGGAAACTACTACTTCCAACATAGAAACGTGACGCTCTCCCAAAACATATTAGATGATAAAAGGTATCACTTCATGAAAGAATTAGGAGCATTTCTACAAAAAGTTCGAACCATTAGGAAAACTGAAATTATTGAGTGGGAAAACAGTATGGGTTAGTACGAGCGGAGCCTAGACTGGAGAGGAAATAAATAAGTTAAGCAAACAATTAATAATTTAATCAATAATTTAAGTTAGTAAACTTCCAAGTAAATAAGCCATCAGTCGTAGTCAACGGTTAAATAATAAGTAAATCAATAAATTAATTAATTAAAAAAATGAAAATGCCAAAAATGAAATAAAAACATTAGAAGCAAACAGGAGAAAGTGGTCCAAATGTAAGTGCAAAGGCGTTGGCTTGGTCGATCTGCTGTGGCGCTGTTTGATTTCAGGAGCTGAGGAGGCCAAAGACTGAGGGCAAATTGCGTGACGTTCGCACCAGGAAATAAGAAAATAGCTTAGACAAATTCTCGTAGATTAGCATGTACTCCGCTTCTGACGGCACGTTTTCCCCTTGAGTGTGTTTTTCCTCAGCTGAACCTTATGGGGTCTTTTCTGCTGCTTTAATGCAATGGAGAGGCCTTTTTGGAGTGAATACTAGAATTGGAAAGGTTAGAACACGGAAGAATACAGGTATTGTAATGGCAACATAGTACCATGTTTTTTATTTATAAGGGTATTAGTTACCTATTAAATAGATAAAATATACTTCAATAAAATTCGGGAAACTGCGATTGACAACGTATCTACTATGAAATCATAGGCCGCATATTTGTGTTGGGCATTTTCACTTGACAGATTTTTTTGAGTTCTTATTTGCGCCTTGATCACGTATGCTTTATTTATTTACTTTTCGCTGTTGAGATAACCTGAACACAAGGTTGGCTCGTGAATTTGTCGTGAACTCGTGAAGTTGAATAAATGAAGTAAACTTAACAAAACATAATGTTATTTGCAACGAACATGTTTATGAAATTAAAATTTCCCCAGTTCTTATTAACAAATCGGTACATAAAAACTTTAGATGGCATTGTCTCTTAAACTTCCACCTTCATTTACTGTGCTGAAACTTGTTCAGTCTATGCCAATAGGACTTGACTGCATATTCGCTAATGTCTGGAAAACTTTTAATTCCTAAATTATTGTTGATACTTCATGTTGGAATAAATGTTTTATTACAGACCTTAATTGTTAAGATAACTTCATTTATCCATCAACAAAATTATTACCAGAAGATCTGCTACAGTTAGCATCACGACAAAAAAATATTTTCCCCGTAATATGGAATTTCTGGAATTCGCGACAATGCCTTGTGACACTACAAGCTGTACATTATATTTATTTCATAATGTCTGATTTGTGAGCGATGTATAAAGCGTTTTGATTTTGGGCGATTCTAACAACTGCCTCTATGAAGCCGAATAAGGAAAGACCGCTGCCCCTGAAATGCAACCCGCTCTACGCTCATGCTTCACACAACCTCGACGTTCCCCTGCGGACGCATCCCGGCACAAAAGCGAATGCTGAATGTCGCACGTGCTTTTACTAACAAGCTGCAAAATGTTCACGATGATACATCGTACCTTTATATAAATTGTGAGTATTTGTTTATTTGAAAATGCATTTGTGAGTCAAAAAGTAGTACGTGTAAGATTAATACCGAAATCCAGAAATTCCTGTAGTAGCGATCAAGAGCCCTAAATTATTACAAATTGATTTGTAGAGACTTCTATGAATCAACAGTCAATTTTAATGGCCATGAGCTGAATAGAAATGGGTCAACGCTACGGATAAACGGACCATACTTTGTTTTCATAAACGGTGACGTCATAAGGCACGTCGCCAATGTAAGTAAATAAATGCAGGAACTGCACGAAGTAGATCAGTCTTGTATCTCATTTTTTGAAACTTCATAAGTGGTGGAATAAGATACAATGACTGCATGCGAATGCAAGCCTATGCGTGTTTCATGAAACACGACACTACTTAAGTCACTGATTTCCTATTGATGGTATTTGTTGTCTGGGGATATGTGAAATTATTCACTATGGAAAAAAACGAAATACAGACATAAAGCACGCAAAAATGAGAAAATTGCAAATTTAAACATTTGGACGAAGTTTTAGCTAAAACGTGTGAAGGTAATTTATGTGTTAAATATTGTTTAGGCACCTCACTGTCTGTCGGGCAGCGAACTGTAAAAGTTAGAAGCCACTACTTCAAAACAGTTCTTGTGAATGTTAATGCCAAAAGTATTCTCAACTGACCAAACATTGAGAAACTAAAAGATTATTATACTGTTAGGTAAGTTCCCTATCACAAGTCATTGTCTTTTTTATGACATTATAGTATGATAAAATAGACTCTGAAGAATGCATCATGTGAAACACATTTATTAGAAAAGGGGTACAATTTATTAAAATTATTTAATTAAAAACCAATATCATAATGAATGTTGAAGTAATATGATACAAAAATTGGAGTTACTATAAACCAGATTATGGAGTCATTTACTAAAATTGAGACTAAAACACTGTTTAAATTATTGTTGTGAAATATCTAAGAAATATGCAAGCCATTTTGATAAGGATTGATTGAGACGTGAATCCTCAAATTAACGACATATTGAATTCAGAACTGTCATTCTAGGAAAGTTATTGGAATTCTAAATCAATACATAATTTACTTCGTCTGGTTAAATCTCAACTATAAAGCCACCTGGATGCCCACCCCACGCACGCGACACCACTATAGAGTGGGAAAATATCCAAGATGCAAAATGTGTGTGTGTGTGTGTGTACACAAGGGCGTTTCGACACATGATTGATGGTCAAAGGATAAGGCAAAAGCACTGGAGTGCATTTTAAGCCATAGGTGTCTACAGATGGGACAATACTCCCCTCTTGAAATCCATATATAAAATAACGCACTTCCAAAAGAAACGTTTGGAACTTTATTAAATAATAAAAACAAATTCTTCCGTATATCAAAAAGTATAATTCCTAGTTTGTACATACATGTCCCCTAGTTTAAATTAAATCATAACACTAGTAGAACTTCATTGAAAATTTTGAATTCATATTAAGCTTGAAATATTTTAAAATGAAAACAGGTGTCTGAAAAAAAAACACTTATCAAAAATGAGTTCAGATACAACACGCTTCCTTTTAAATTCGTGTCGTCCCAGTTCAAATATTTCTGAAGCCGGCCTTGCTTTGAGTCGTCTAGGGCAGAGGTTACTTTCTGGCGCAAAGCACGCGTGGTGTTGCGTCACATTTTCCCCCGAGAGCCGACGCGACGCGACGCGACGCGGTGTTGTGTGTCGAAGGATCGACGGCGCGCGCCACGTGCTGCCCTGATGGATGGCGCGAGCGCGCGCGCGCAAGCTCAGGTGGCGTGGGAGGAGCTCATCTGCGCAGCGGAGCCACCGGATCGCCAAGGCCGCGCGAAGGACCCTCCCCTCCGGCGAGGCCACTCGGCTTCCACGTGCTCGCGGCGCACACGCATTCATGAAAAGACTCGAGAGGGAAACGACACCTCCAATTTTGGCTAAAATGGAATATTTTAATATGCTTGGCCCGGTTTCATTGCTCTTCCTGAAGGTATTTAGATCGATGTCCAAAATACAGTAATGAGAACGTTGAAAGAAACGAAACAATACAATGACGATTGTAATTCAGAGGACTATAGTATCTTTAAACTCATTTCCTGTTAAATTATGTAAATGTGACTCAATGCTCTCTTTCTCCGATACACAAAGACACGAAAATTTACACATTGAATACGAACAAACGTTTAGACATTTTTGGAGTGTGCGTGGAAGAGAAAGAAAGAAAGAAAGAAAGAAGGAAGAAAGGAAGGGGAAGAAAGAAAAAAGGGAAATTTGTTTTCCACGGAACGATGTTTTCTGGATCTGCTTTGAGACCTTCCTGACTATGTGTGTTGCGCGGAGAATTCGAGAAGAGACATCACTTCATGTCTTTCTTTGCTTCAATGTCGTCTAGAATAAACACGCACCCATTGATACTGTCCAAAAAAACTCGATAAACAATATTTCGCGAAAATGCTTGAAGTACTACAAACATCTGAAACGACCATTTCATAAACATTGTTGGCTTTAAGCGTCTGCTCATTCCAGTGAGTTCAGAACTGTTGATAGACCGCTGGGAAATATGTGTCCGTGAGGGAACTATTCGTATATTCCACGTCAACGATGCTGAATTGTTTGTGGACCTGTCAAGAATCCTGTAGAGTCTGTTGCGATCCAATTATTAACGTATTGTATTCATTCTGCCAATCTTTCGTTTCGAAGAACGAAAATTTAGATCTCCATTGCCACGAACCTGCTTCGCCGCCTGAGGGCGACGAGAGGACACTGCGCGTTGGAAGGAAGAACGCATAGTTGCAGGGGTTGTGCGAAGGTACAGTCGGTGAAAGAAATCTGAGCAGGGAAGTAGTAGAGAAGGAATAGGCGATGATGAAAAGGAAGTATCACGAAATAATAATACTAATAAGTTTCGGGTGTTTCGGGTAGAGAACAGGTTCTTTTCAAAGGATTAAAAACCGTCCTAAACCTCCCGTTGAAGACCTTATAAAATTTGACTTAAGTGAATTTTTTTAGATTTATTTTTCCCGGAAGGAAGCCCCGCGGTGGCTAAGAAGTAGCGCGTGCCGCTCCCACGCCGGACCGCCCCGACGCCGCTCCCACGAGCCGCCGTCGGCCACCCCGCCCGCCGCCGTCGCCGCCGCTGCCGCCGCCACCGTCACCGCCACCCCCTCCTTCGACATGGCTCTCCCGCCCAACTACCACCTTGCCGGCCGTCATGCGCCGTGGACATCACCGCCGTCATGCCGACACCAAAGACCTAAGTGATCAAATCCGAGTGAATACCCCTCCTCCCCCGGTCGCTGCCATTCGACATTTAAATTGAGCAGCCATCAACTGTCACCACGAACACAGCCGCCGCCGATCGGTCAACTGCCACCTGCTCCAATGACGTAGTCGCCAAATTCTCCACCGCCGTTCGCACCAGCGACCACCCCAAAACAGGCCTCGCTTAGTACTGCAAGCTGCGCAGTACAAGTCAGGGTAGGATTGTTGTTGTTATTATTATTATTATTAGTCATTATTATTATGCCATTATGATTATCATTATTATTATGTATTATTATTTTATTTTTTATTATTTATTTTATTATTATATTATTATTTTATCATTATTAGGATTATTATATTAAAGAGGT
>BOPP01000036.1:8481244-8521751 GCA_017312745.1 Gryllus bimaculatus
GACCAACAGCCGCGATGTGCAACGATAGCGAGCACGTTTGGATCTGCTAATGGCGAAGCAAGTGAACAATTCGGCGGGCTGGAGGGGAATAAATCTTCATGAATTGTTGCATATTAGGCAAATTGTCGGAACAAACTAAATTAGCTCCAGATGGTGTCAGTTATAAAGGATGCTTTGGTTAAGATGTGTATTATTGGATGGATTTTGGGTTCGCAACAATAAATGTTGCAGTTCCATATTGCCAATATATTGTGATATTCCTGTTACATTACATCAATATTTATCTTCAGGATTACACAATGTTTTACTAAATATATCAACAGTTGTTTAAAACATTAGTCATGTAAATAAATATCTTCAGTTTAATATTATACCACAAAAACACATTCAATAACGTAATGATACTCTCTTTTGATAAGGTCTCATAAGTAATCACTTTTATTTCAGTAACGTCCCAAACATCCAAAAATCTCAGACCACTAAATAATTTACTTAATTTCTTATTAAACATTTTTTGTGACAACATTGTGTAAACTGAGATGACTCACAAAATCATTCTTTGGAACTCTCTCCACATCCATTCACCTGCTACTTTGACATATGTTATGCCAACAAACGAGATAGGATTGTACATTCAATTCATCTTGGAGCATTTGAACACTTCACATTCTTTCCTTTAAGCTTATATTGCTTGGAGCATTCTTTAAAATAAGATGCATTTTTGAAAAAGTCATCATCCCCACTTGTGGTTTTTGTGAGAAGCCCCATTGATGTTACGCGAAGAGCCCAGTGGCCAGATGTCGACGCGGTGCGGCGGCCCGTGTGTTGTGTGCTGCGCCCAGCACGAGGGTTTGCAGAGCCGAGGATATGAGTTCGAACGCTGAGAAACTCTTCAGGCAACGGATTCTTCGCTTACACAATTCGCCCGCATGTCAGTTCACAGAAACGCTGGCGATGTAGCGCATGGGTGCGGGGGTCGTTGCACTCAAGTAAATCCGGCGCCAACCACAAGCGCAAATGACGCGCAGCGTCTCCAATGTAAATGAAAGATTCCATACTCCCCTCTCCTCCACTTTCTCTAGCAGCAAAACCATACTGGAAATATTGATTTGACTGATGATTCTGGGTACGATAACGACTAAGGGAATCAGTTTCGTAAGTGTAGTACATGTTTTATCACGTGAAATGGCGGAGATCGTCCCCTGCTGGATGACGTGGCTTGTGGAGATTTTCCGCAGTTATCTTCCTGCAACTGTGCATCGCTCCAGTAGAGACAAACTCTAAGGTCCCGACCAGGTCTCTCGGCATGTATGGTATTGTAGTAAATGTTAGTGTAAGTGTGAGTAAGTTGGGGGTTAGGTTCAGACAAGGAAGAGGAAGGAAATATATCGAGCGTCGGTGGCCCGTTTGTTTAGGCGCCGGCGTTCGCCTGTTATTGATAAGAAAAAACACGGCAAACTACCAATCTGAGCAGCTTGCCGCTATAATTTAATTCTGATAGCGGATGAATTCGACATATAATACAGAGCTGGTGATGAAAATCCTCCTACAGCCTTCTACAACCAATAGTCTCCGGGTGGGTAATACTATGGTTTCATAGGATGGCGCGTTGCGAGTCGGGGAGTCGTGAGACAGATTGGCGAAGCGAAATGAGGTTGCGCAGACTATGACTACCTATTCAGGGCTGGGTGGACCGTGCAAGATTGGCATTGGAGAAAGATTGCAACGGGGCGTGATGGGAATTAACAGGATGGTCCGTGGTGCAGACGGGTTGCATTGTGGTGACGAGAGCAGCGTGGCCTTGTGGGAAGTGCCAGGGTGGAGCGTGGCGGTATGTCGCGGGGTGGTGCACGCGATGAGTTCTCTTTCCAGGCGCCATGTGGCAGGGTGAGCGGAGCGGAGCTCGAAGGACAAGGGTGGTAGGATAGTGCAGACGACGAGCCTGTAAGATGTGTGTGTGTGTGTGTGTGTGTGTTTGTGTTGTGTGTGTGTGTTGGAGAAAAACCCGTTGGCAACCTGGGTTGTCGGAGGCAAGTTGCAGGATGAACCGTGACGGGTTAGTGCAGGGACGGCTGTGCAGGCTGGGAGCGAGAAGCAGGTAATATTTATTAGCGCTAGAGGGTAAGTAGCAGGGGCTGGGTCTGGCTGCGATGATGACGGCTGGATTAGCGGTCAGACCGACGCTTTCTCCTCGTGGGTTCGAAGAAGGGAGCGAAGCCACCATGGGTGGCCGGAAGCCAGAGAGCGTAAAATGTCGGGGTAGCCTAGCGAGCCGGCAGCGCGCTGTGCGCTGCAGGCCAGCGTGGCGGACGTGTTGCAGCGAGGCGT
This sequence comes from Gryllus bimaculatus, assembly GCA_017312745.1. Lineage (NCBI taxonomy): Eukaryota > Metazoa > Arthropoda > Insecta > Orthoptera > Gryllidae > Gryllus > Gryllus bimaculatus. The sequence goes on from BOPP01000036.1 coordinate 8,483,573, forward strand.
GACAACTATTTCAGAGGCAGGCGCGGAGCGGTAGCAACAAGTTACGGAGCTGTGTCTGGAGCGCGTCCCGAGTGGGGATGGGCAGTCCGAAGTTGAAACTGGCCGAGCGCATTTAGCGTCGGCACTTCCTGCCGCACTTCGCAGTCGCGGTGGCGGAGGGAGGAGGGGAGGGGCGCGTGCCAAACGCCCGTCCCGCCGCCCCCTCCCCCACGCCTCCTCCCTCCCCCTCCCCTTAGCCGCGAGTGAAGGCGCCCGGAACTGCAGTTCGGCGAAGGCTCCTCGTTGCTCTCAGTGGGTTCCTTGAAGCCTCGGAGCGGACGCCAAACGGGGCGGGGCCGCCCGACCTGCTCTGCGCTTTTCTTCCTGGGCAGTTAGCTCTCGCTGCACACTGCGGCGCCCTCACCTCTCCGATTCCTTTCAACATTTCTTGCGTTTTCGAAGCGGATGCTCTTGCTGCTGGTTAATGGCGTTGTTTGAAACCTTAAAACTTCCATTATAAATATTGGAAGTCAATAATAGGACTTGCAATCTTATCGACGATTTTGTTTTAGTTTAACAAAAACCAGTAGTGCTATAACAGCATATACTTTATTTATAAATTTGCAATTTTTGAAAATACAAAGCGTTCAACAAGTGCGTTAAATTTTTTTACCGCGTGTGTCAGCTAATATTGTTATGAATGGTATATGAATGTTGGCACATTGACCGTTGATCCTTTCTCCGAATAAACAATCTTTGTCAATTGTGGGTCGTTTCTTTTCCAGAACTGCTTGTCTGATGAAAATTATCGATAGAAAAGGCGATGTTCGTTGCTTTTTTTGCTAATGCTCTCCCAAGTATCAAACGAATATTTCGCAGCTTCAATAATGAATCTTCTTACAATGGAAAATCGTGGGTTTGAGTTCCGTCCGTGACCATTTTCAATGGAATCTGAATGAGAAGTCGCCACCGTCAGAATCGATATTCTGGAGGTCGCCTAATCTGTTTGGTTGTTTTTTTAGTTGTCTCCAATCAATTCCAGGGGAATGTCGGGGCAGCGGGCCTTGCACGGCGTGTGATTCTTCCTTCTCCTTTCTCCCCCGAATGCATCATTAAGGTCGCGCGAATGGCATTTCCAGCTCCTTGTGGTCCCTGGAGAGAGCGCGGTTTTAAGACCGTCCCAGTCATGAGTTATTGCGCTTACAGAGAGAGACTTTCTTTTGTGTGTGATACTCTTTTTGTAGGAATAAACAAGCTGGCAATAAAGCGTATTTCGGGTTCCCCTGATTACATCTCCAAGGCCAAGCGGAAGTCCGTTTTACGGCCGTTCCGTCGGGAGGTATATCTTCCAGGACGCAAGGGCGCACGGAACCTAAAATTTCCCCGCACAACACGCGTGTCCTCGACTGACAGACTCACAGTACCTCTGCCGAACATCTACGTAAATACGTGTCACTTCAGGTCATGTTTGTGATGGCCGTTTGTTTTGGTGATAGACTCCGGAACTTCAGAGACTGAACTGTTATAGACATTTGCAAAGTGATTTACTTTGTAAATTCTTCTCTTTCAAACATGGAAGGTACGGGTTGGACCATTCTAGACAATTTTTTGCCGACGAAATTGCATGAAAATAAAGAAGCAAAGAAATGTGAGCGTTCAATACTAAGAAATTAGTATTTTCTCGGATGTGAGGGATTTAAATTTTTCGGATATGAGGGACTTTTATTTATCAAATTTGAATCTTAGCTATGAAAAATATTGATATAGGAATCTTCAGCGAACCCAAAAAATATTTCAATAAAAAACGGAAACGGGCAGGCCAGAACTATTTGCAATTCTAGAACTTTCTTGCTTATCCCTGTTTTCATCTTCCTTTACCATCACAAGTAACGTGACTTCCATGTTTCCGTGGATCTGGAGACCCATCTCACAGAAGCAACACTGCTTGAACTAACACTGCACGGTGCTATTTCTGCATGGATGAGTAGACTCCGCACCGCTTCCTGAATGTACAAATGGGGCGATCGCTTTGGATTTGAACCTTGCTACCCGTAAACATATTGGACAGAAATATTGACAGGATATGATTTTCTTTAAGAGTAATACTGTCAGTAAACAATGAGAAAGATTCTGATCTTTCTGGATAGACGAGAGCATTTGCTCCATTCCCAATTTGCTCCCTTCCTCATTTTCTCTCTCTCTCTCTGACAAGTGTTGGTTTCAAGCCAGCTATTTATACGAAAATCATTGGAACCTGTAATAATTACTTATCGATCTAAGATGATAAGCAGTGATGCAATAAAAAGTGAAGTTTAGAAGAAAACGGCTGGTACTCTCCATTTTGAATTCAACTTTCCTCTTATTGAATTTGGTGTGATTTTGTACGGAATTGGAAGGTACACGAATTTTCCTTTGGTACAATAATACTGTTTTAGTATTTTCCCTGCATTTTCAGAATAAAAAAATCCGTAGAATAAAAATAAATATTACGAGAGAGAATTCGCGTGAGCACTGCGGGTCGGGTTGTGGAGGAGCGGGACAGAGCGAAGGTAACTGGAGTGGGACGGGAAGAAGCGTGGGAGGTGGGAGAGGATGGACACGCAGGCATAGGGAGTGATGAAAAGGCAAGGAGTGATAGATACGGTTTGACAAGGAAGGTGAGGCCGGGTGGGATGGAGAGGAGGGACTGTGGCGGAAGGGCGGAGGGAGGCGCTGACCTCGAACGCGAGGAGGAAAAGCTCCGCGCGGGGCCACTCGGCTCCGTCAACAAACGACCCCGGCCGCACGGAGCCAGCGCATACTATCTCACGCGGCGACTGTTTCTGCACGCGCGGAAACACCCCAAATTACAATCATCCCCAGCCGTCTGCGCGGCGTCTCTTGACTGAGCTGCGGTATTTGTTGCGTTAAACATTATCCGATCCTATCTCTATATCCGAAAAATCCATTAGTCATAATTATATAGCGCGTCAGCAAAGTCTTTCCGCAGTTCCACCTTGCTGGTGAGAGTCCTTTCAACAGAAATTATGTTGGTAGCACGAGCTGCAGCTTTAACGTTTTCGAGAAATTCGGATAAGTTATTGTTTGTAAAATGAAATTACTGTGTTGAAAATTGTAGCATTGATATATTTTGAACAGAATTTACTGATCTCATTGCGAACGTCTGCATGAAATAATTGTACATTTTTACACGTACACGTACACGTACAAGTCAGAATTTGTAGTGTAAAAACGAGCAATTTATCACACAGGCAAGGTTTGTCTGAATTGTTTTTACCACAAACAGTACAGAATTAAGATGTGTTTATCAAACATGATTCACATACATGACGTATGTTTTTTTAGGTTTTCTGTCTTTCGTTCTCATACAAATCGCCCATCTCTCACATTTGTTGACACGTTTGTTCACCTCAATAATTCACTGAATGAGTTAACACAATCAAACTCTAGCAAATGCTCAACGAAACTTCTAACTAAATTTGCGTGGAGCAGGAAACCAGATATTAATCATATTTGAGAAAACAACCAAACAATTTCTGCCAGGGTCTCATATATGTATACGTGGAAGGTTAAAACTGCTTCCCATAAGGAAGAAATAGGGGGCATGGATCTGACATAAATTTCTTATGTATGTATGTATGTATGTATGTATATATATTGTGTGTGTGTGTGTGTGTGTGTGTAATATAACAATGTGGAGATTACGAAACATGTCAACCCTTTGAAGCAAATTCGAAGTATAATAATGAGTTCATTCCAGACAATGAATTCTTTCTGGCGATTCGAAATGTAATAAGAAGGCAGCATAAACGTGCATCAATTATCACGCTTGCAAGAGTTGTTATTTCTACTCGTCGCGTTTTGAAAAGTTTCCACCAGTTCAGAGGGCCGTGAATTTCGCAGCCCCTGCGTCTGGCGTCTGCGCGCTGCTTCACCTCCATCGTGGAGGCGAGGGCGGGGGCAAGGACAGGAACGGGTTCAGAGGCGATGGCCGAGTTGGTGGCGGGGACCGCGGCTAGAGGCGGAGATGAAGGCGAAGGCGGTGAGGGTAAGTGTGGCGGCTGTGGGGATGGCTGTGGTGGGGGGGTGTGGGAGTGAGAGCGGCGGCGGTGGCCGTGATGGGGGCGGTGGCGGTGGCCTTAAAGAGGGCGAAAGCCGTGGCGGGAACGACCAGGGCCGCCCGCTTTACGAGGGGGCGATATACTGGTCCATCCATTACTGCGTCGAGGCGCCAGCCTGAATTATTACGCCGGCGAGTGGGGCTGCACGCGGTCGGTAGCTGCTCCTCTGGCGGCTGCGAGATGGAACTGTAGCTGTACATTTGTCGCGTGCAACGAACGGGCGGGCTTTATCGTAAGGTGTCATTCAAAGGTTCAAACGCTTGACAGGAACACAACCGCGGAACTCCAAAGGCTCTTTTCACTTGAAACTATCACTGTAAGAGTTGCTTCCCAGCCACTGAAGTCAAACAGTGAAGGTTTTCAACAGTCCAGGCGGGATGCTCTTTGAATAAATTCCCATATTCTGTTTAGTTGAGGAAGCCAGAAGAGAATGCTGAACACAGCTTTGTTTCGTGTGAAGACTTAAAACCGCGCAGAATTTACCTGTTATTCCTTTGAAATGACAGCGCTCGCGCATTTATGACAGGAAACACAATATACTGCAGGAAGCGAGATTTGAACTGGAATGGAACTCACCAGTGTTGGAGCGGTACTCCCCGATGAAGCGGCGAGTCAGGAAGCGGACGGTGAGCGCTGCAACAGACGCGGGAAAATGAGGAAATGAACGCAATGGATCAAAATGACATCATCAGACATGCAGTAAACAAACAGTATACTCGCATGATAAAATAAGTCACCTTCATTTTTGCACATTGACATCAAATAGCATTTGGAAAGTTCTCATGATTTGTTTACGGTTAAGGTGTTGTTGAAGTCAACCAAATTCGACACGAAAACCCTCGACTCGAAACGTGTCACAAAATATTCTGTTCAATAATTGTAAATAAATAATTTATATCAACGCTCCTAGAAAATTTAAACATAATTAAGAGAAAGAAACGTCCTATTACTGTAACCATGTAGCTTTTGCGCGAGCTGGTAGAATACAGTTGCATATAAAAGGTACTGAAAGGGACTTTCGGAAGTTACAAGAAGTAACGATGGTCTTCAGTGTGAACTTCGAAATTATTCATTTCCAAGAATTTCGTCAGCCACTTGGCTCGAGGCGGGCGCAGTGACGCTGCAAGTGGCCGAGACGAGGAACAATGAAAGCGCGCTCTCGGAGGAACTGCTTCGTTATTCGCGCATCGCATCGCATTGCCTCGCGGCGCGCGGGAGGCAGAGGACGGTGCGGGGCTGCGAGCCCAACGACCCAAGGAGCACGACGCGACGCGACCGGGCTCCAGGCAACTCGGGCGAAATTGATTCCATTTGGCGTCGCGGGGCGCTCCACCTGCTCTCGGGCGTGAGCGCGCGGCCGCGGCGGCGGTCGCAGCGACAGGGAGTGCTCGGTGCACATCGCCTGCGCTGTCTTCAACGGTCGGAAGGGCGCGATGTGATGCTTTTGGGCGTTGCAGAAAAATAGTAGTTTGCTCTAAAGAAATGCCTACTTCTTCTACCTTGCCTTTTAGAGTAAATAACGCAGACTATTCCACTCTTGAAATTAAAACCAGTAATTTTGAATTATACTTACACCGCCCTGATTAGCGCATTTTGTATCTCGAAAAGGTCGCTTTTTCTATCCGATTTTTCTTACCGCTTCTACCTACTGGCCAATCATAAACTGAGACTCATCTATCTTAGGAGGCGTTATACATCGATCGCTATGTCGATGTCCAATAAACAGCGTGTATAACATAATCTCTGATTTTATCAAACGCTTTCAGCTATTTTGAATATTTGGGGCATTTTGAAATTCTGTTGGACATAATTTCACTCGTGGAATAGTAATATTCAAAATGACTCGTGCTTTGAAAAATCTGTGATAAATCCCCTCCTCGCTTTACGAGTCGGGAATTTATCGACAATTTCCAAAGAACTCGTTCCAAGGAACTCGTAAGTAATACACCATGCTTATCTTCGTTTACTACTCTAACAGGCAAGGTAAACGAAATAGGTATTACTTTTTGTTAAAGTTAAATTGTTTTAGTTAAATTTCGGAGGTGTCCCTCTTTAAATAATCTGTTCCGGTCATTTTTCTGCGTCACGCATGTCATGCGTTAACTAAGGTTGATCATAATGTCATTGAAACAATTGTGCGCAATATGTTCTTATAATGGAACTAAGACTGCTTCAACGTACGTTCATGATGAAATTAAATAGCTTTTTTTGCAATTTGACAATGCATTTACTTTAAATCATACTTCAGATAATGTCACCATCTGAAAGATCAGTTTGTCGTACCATTACCTCGACAATTTCATGACATTTTTTTCGAGAGAAAAAAAAATCGGTTACATTTTTTTCCATAGAGGTCTTCATTGTGATGAATAGATCAGCTCAGCAAAATGTCATCTCAATTTGTATGAGTCAACGAGAATACGATGACTTAAGAGTTAAGATTGTTAATATTGGAAAGAGGGATTTAATATAGATTTATGATTTGACACGTAACATGGGGCAACTACATCAGTTTTGTAAATATCTTGGAAAATTCCCAATTTAATCAAGTTGGCAACTCCAAAAATACGTTTACAAAATTTAGATTGTTTAACCCTTTCCTTTATGACAACTCATAACACTTGCAAAACAGCAACTGTGATGAACGTGTCATGTCGACCCCTTTCTTCATTAAATAAAAGTATTCATTAAAAACTGAGAAAGTTTCTCTACATTTTTCACATCAAAACAATACATTTTTGAACAACTTGAACATTCAATTTAATTTTCATTGAGATGTTTTTTGATTTGATATTAATGAAGTAACAAGTATAACAATGATCTTGTGGGACAGGTGTATGTTCAAAAACCCCTTCCCTCTCGTCAAATTTCCGTTGCATTTGCGCCATTCCCGTTCACCCTAAAAGCAATTTTGAGTGCTTCTCGAACGAGACTCACCTGACTTTCCTACGTTGACCTTCCCCAGCACGGCGATGCGCACGCGCGGGCCGGCGGGCGGCGGAGGCGCCTTCTCCTCCGTCTTCATGTCTGCGACTGCAACACACACACACGCGCGCGGCCCATCAGACCCACGCACGCGGGCTACACTTGACACAAGACGATACCACATGAAAAAAAGCTTTAAAGTTTATTTGATTGTGTCTCCGGGCGCGACCTCTACTATCGTCATTAGCCCGTAAGGCCTCTTGTATCTCGGGATGGTCGTAGGGGGGTTGCGATGTTTTACACTTCCAACTATCTCCCTACAAGGACATCTCTCCAGACTGTTAGTTTGCGACTGGGTTTACGACGTGTGTAGTAATGTAGTGCATGTGGGTGATCTGTGCTGTCCGGGTGGCGCCGCGTCGAAGGCTGCGTTGCCGACGTTTCGACCATCCTGTCGTGGTCTTCCTCAGGGCAGGTATGACAGCCCAGATCACCCACATGACTCTGGCCGCGGAAGCCTACGACTTAATGTAGTGCATGTAAGCGTTGGTGTGTTGTGTGTGGGGGTGCAAATGTAAGGGAAAAGAAATGATAATAATGAGGAAGAAAGGCCTGTTCTCCATTTTTCGGAGCATTTTGATTGATTAGTGATGGCGGGCGCATCAACTGTTAAGTCCATTAGTAGTGCATGCTTTGGTCGCGCAAGGTAGCGGTGATCGTCCTTCACGGGATGGTGAGATCTGGCGTCGACCTACTCGATGGATTGCAGGGTTTTCCCTAACCAGGTATCTTCCACCAACGGGGCACCGCATTATCCGGGTCAAGCTCTAAGCTACCGCTCTCCCAGCATGCGTAGCAGTGTAGTGAATATAAGCGTATGGATGTAAGTAAGGGATGAGGATAAAACAAGTGGAGAAGGAAAGATCGCGCTCTGTCCGTGACCCGTTTGTTATGGTACAGCAACGGCATTTGTTTGGTGATGATCGGAGAAACCACGGAAAACTACTGTTCTGAGCATCCAGCTGCTAAATTTGTCCACACTGCGGCTGCACTCGACGAAGCTTCTAAAACCCTGCCACCGGGGACTTGAAGCCTACTACCTAAGAGAGGAACTGCACTTTTCGGAGTATTGCTCCAGCATTTGCTTGGTATTGATAGAAAATATCAAGGAAAACTTATCCATCAGAGCAGCTGACTGTTAATTCTACTCCTGTCGTGGTGCGACATTGGCTAGTTGGGAATCGAACCCTAGGACCTCCGGGTCAAAAGTGGGACGGAGCCAATGGTGGTGCTGCAGTGCTATCTTTGCCGGTTGCTACTTAGGAATTCTCTTGGAAGCGATCACATAAATCACCGATCAAAACAGTCAAACGAGGAACAGTCAAGCAAGTCACGGAATGCATGTTGATTTTACTCTCGTCGCTACCGTTGTTCATAGTTAAATTTCTCTTCCTTAATACTAGGATGGAAACATAAGCCAATCTTCTCCAATTAAACGTAACGAGAAATTTTTGTCTATAATTATCCGCTTCTCAGATTTCTCATTATCTTATAATGAATACGTATACATTCTAAAATATATTTCACTTAATTGGTGTAATCCTAGCGCACTTCATTGAATTTAATTGAACAGGAATGCCTTGCGTTGAACCGGCATGAAAGTCCTTCATTATAAGGGTCGGAAATCAGACCTAGATTTGTATATTGAGTGAATAATACAAATTTATAATACAAAATACCTAACAAATTAATACAAAATACCTTTAAGATTAAGGTTCTACAATAATTATGTAGATAATCACAAAGCATGCGACTAGAGCAACACTTTCAACAGTCTTACCAAGGAATTCGACTTAACGATGAATAATCACAAACGCTTTGTGTATTTTCAGTCACTATCAAAGATAAGGGATAGACCAGAAGAAAATTCCCAGCAATTAGGAACATACAGGTATATTACTTAAAAAATAAAAACACTAATTAAAATCAAATTCGAAGTAAATTCGATTTGGTATTGGGAAAAATATATCGAAAAGAACTTTCTCACGTTAATACTGTTTTTTGCAGAGCAGAAACACCACACAATTGGTGGTCATCTACTACACCTCCGGTGTTTTTTCTTGTCTGTCATTCCGTGACGTGATTTTTTTGGCCAAAATATCAGTTCTCCTTTCGAGCCTTTCTTCAGTGCCTACCCCACTAACGTCATTCGGCGTCTCCGGACAGCCGAGAAAAAAATGTTTTTTTCACAATCATGTCGCTACTAATACTTCGAGCCTCTACACAAAAAGTAACAATTATCTCAATTATACTCACATCGAAATTTAGGATATGTCCAGTGACGTTAAAGTTAAAGCTAAGAAGCACTTCAATTGAAACACTACCATAACTTATCCAAACCTGGATAAACCGACGGAAATACTTGTTATGAATGATACTTCCAGCTCCTACCGCGAAATTCAAGCATGACGTCGAAGCTCTACAGCTTCCCGAAAACCAACGAAGTGAATCTTTCCGTTTTATGCCATGACGACAAAAACATCATTAATCCCTATCAGGATTTTGAAAATAAATACATAAATGCAAAGAAACTTTTATAGAAATAAATGCATGACACTACAGTTATAGTGCAATTGAAAAATTAATTGTTCAGAGAATTGTTATTTATAAAATAAGAGTTTTTTTCAACTTTTTAAATTTTCAAGATAAATAATAATTATTAAAATATTTTTGAGAGTTTTTTACGCAATATTTCCTCAAGGAAAACGGAACTAGTTTAAATATTTTGCGTAGAAACACCCCATGTGTGCAGCAAAGCTCCTGTAGCCGAAGATATCTTGCCTGTTTTGTGTCTTCACCAGGAGCGCCAATGTTTTGAAAATCGTTCTGCGGCATAGCTTCCTTATGACATAAATTAGATCACCTTGAGACTTTTTACTGCATGGTTAGGCTTTCGACCGAACCCAGGTGGGGAGGGTTACACTTATCATTCTGTCGAATTTGAGAAAATACTAACAGTGGGTTCCCCGCGCATAAAGGCTGGACGAAAAATAATGCAGAGAAATAAGGTGGTGTGCAAACAACATGGCCAAAGGAAACCTGAAGAACTTGAACGTCTTCAACAGACATCGAGGATACTTAAACATGTATTTAGAAGAGCGTAATTTCGTGAGATTTAACTAGGCATTTCTCTCCATTTATTATGATACATCAGCGTCTTCGAAATGAGATATGACGTAATTGTAATAGTGCAAGAAAGTATACAGTGAAAACACGCACACACTTTATATATAGTGAAAGATGCAGAAATAAGTCGTTCTTTGTCATGGATTAAGCGGAGTAAGTAGAAAAATTAGCTTTCAGTGAAATATGCGTCAAAAATTGGCACGTGCATGAGATATTATTTTCATCATACAAACGCGTTAAAAATGATGCACAATTACAACAGCAACTGTGAAAACCCTACCATGAGATGTCAAGTCTCATCATTCAGAGAACCACGAGGAAAATGTATTTTTTTCTATATGCCAGTAATGAAGTGGCATATAAAAAAAACAATACATTTTCCTCGTGGACTCAAAATGACATCTCAACAGTAAATTTTATCAATTGACAACCGAAGCTTCACTAAATAGCGAGACGCTTTAATATTTAGCAAGCTGAGAGTATACATGAAATAACCAATTTCCAATTTAGAAGTCTTAAAGAACCGGTCCCATGCGCACGGATGCCAGTTTGATATACATTGACGAAGTCGCAAAGTGGTGGCGAAACGTAGGATCGCTAAACGCAGCGAGCGAAAGAGCGGCGCCTTACCTTTGTCCTCTGAGCGACGTGCAGCCGGGCTCCTCCTCCGAAAGGGCTTCGATACGACGGGACGCGATCCGATGCGAGCGGAGGCAGATCAGCGGAAGCGAGCGACGGCGGTGGCGCGAAGCGACAGGAGACGACTGGCGCGCGCCGCTCGCGCTTCGGCCTTTTGCCGCCTCTGCCCTCGACAACCCCTACCCGCCCGCCCGCCGCGGCGCGCGGCATGCGCTGGCCGCCCCCACGCACCCTGATCCCGCTGCCCTGACCGTCGCCGCCGCCGCCGTCAAGTGAGTCAGTGTTCGCGGAAGGCCCCTCGAAGCCGGTCACGTACGCACCCGACGCTCTGCGCTCGGCACTCGGCACTCGAGCACCCTCCACCTGCCGCGCCCTCCCTCGCCCCCTCACACTGCTTACTCTGCCTCCCGCCCCCGGCCTACGCTGGCGGATTTTCTTCCACTCCCACTCTCGCTCTCCGCACCTTTCCTCCGACGCCCTTACGATGTTTCCCGCCCCGCTTTCTCTTTCATTGCTTCTTCCCATTTCCTTTCCGAGAATCCACACCCCTTCCCACACCGCTCTCCGCGTTCAGTAAGCCCCCATCGGTGCGTCGGCTCTCCGTTCAGTCCACAGGCCTACGTGCTTCCCCCGTCAACTCCTTATAGACCGACATATCTTCCGGTTGTCGATTCTTACTAAACATGTTTCTTGTAAAATGGAGAGTTTATTTTCAAACCTGTCGCTGAAGAGGATCTTCGTTCTTTTCTTCTCAGAAGCTAGCAATAATTTTTCTGCTGTTTTTCAACGCACGTCTTGGGCGTATGGCGTGCGTGTTTCCTAATGCTTTCTTCAGCTTCAGCTTCATTTCTTCAGCTGAGATACAACGGAACCAATCGATGAATTCTTCGTTTTTCAACTTCTAATATTTAATTACTTAAAAATAAAAATACTTTGACGTGACAAAGGTTGGATGACTTGTTCCGTGTAAAAAGTGAACAACACGAAATTTTTCTCTCGGATTCACAGCAATTTCTCGTTGATAAATATCAATACTTTAAATGTATAAGAGCAAATGTCTGATTTTAGGTCTCATGCTTTACACAAGAACTTATCGTTTTGACTTCATCATGACGCAGTGGAAAACTGGTAACGAAACTGTAATTTCAAGATATTTAATGCTGTCAAGACGTCGTTAGCGTAATGTACCATTATCAGGAGTTCATGGTATTTAAATACAGTAGTCGAAGGTGAACTCAGTCATTGTTTCAGAGGAGGCAAACATTCTTAACAAATAAAAATGAAAGTATTTGCACATGCAGATGCATGTTAGAATTTTCTCTCTTCCTTGAGACATTGTCATGTACTTGTCTACGGTCATTAAGACTACACCACTACACTTTAATTGAAGATTTCATTTACTTATTAGCTTTCTGTCAGATGCTGCACCGTCAGAGAGTGTCGGTGTTGTTTTGATTCTCCGCTTTAGCATTTCGTTTACGCATCGCATCTAAGTTTTCCATTGTCGGCGAATCCTCTTCTTCTCGATTAGTTATCTTAGTAGTATTTCGTGTAAGAATTTTTCTGGTCACAACAGATTACTGGGAACATATTTTGGTGGATACACTGGCTGTCATTAAACTAACACTTTTATTTACATTGGAGGGATATATAAGATGATGAAGAATGCTGAAGGTTACAAATGACTGACATTGTTTTTACACGAAAGAATTTTCATTTTGAAATTCACAGTTTATTATCTTATTTAAAAAGCAACGAGTCTCTATGAAACATAAGTTTCCAAAAAGAAAAAGTATTCTCATATAGCTTTACAGTTAAAGATAAGATTCAACTGTTTTAGGACATCACTTACTATAGGAAAGACGCAATTTTAGAACACACTATTTGGCAGAATGGTGTATAAGATTCTTGGGAATATACTGATACATAAAAAAACAGAAAACAAACGGAAGTGGAAATACTTCACGTTGTACATAAGCTCTTCAATGTTTCGCGATTGACGTTTGTACCTTGCGCTGGCATAGGCAATTGCAGATACTCTTGAGTAAAGCGGGTTGCATTGGAATAGTTGCTCCTCGCAGGAATTCTCAGACGTCTGCATTTTCCCACCTCTACCTTGAACTCTACGCTCAGACACGTTCACCAACTATTCCAATAAAATGTACAGAATATGAGTTTTCCTTTTTTTCTTGACAACTTTGACCGTGTTTTAGACTTCTACTCTAAGAATTGAAAAACTACTTTTCTCTGGCACTAGAGATATATGGATCAATGAATTGAAGGTTTCTGCAAGCGATATTAAAACGTTTTACGATTCGCACAACGGAAATAGGACATTTTTCTATCCTTATATTACAGTCGCCATATTGCACTGGAGATCTTTGGAATTATACACGCGTTCTCGCCACCGGGAGAGGTGCCTCAGGGTATGAACTGATGCCACTGCAGATCCTCTGCCCAGGTGGTCCTAGGTTCGAGTGACGACGACGACGGCAGGATTTTTGACAGTACCTTGTCAGCTAGGTCGAATTTAGTCTGTGTCTGGAGGAGAATTTTAGCGGCCGGCTCTGATTGGGGATTTTTTCATGGTTTCTCCGATCAACACCAGGTGACTGCCAGAGCAAACGCGTCACGGACCGCATGGATCTTTCCTTCCTCTTCTTTGTCCTGTTCTCACCACTTACACACACACACACACACACACACGCCTATATTCACTACACTATCTGGAAGACCGGTATGTGCTAGATCGGGAAGTGCCGGTGTGCGCTAGCTCAGAACTAGACTCGTCTGGGGCGGTGCCAAGCTGGTGGGAGTTACCTGATTGAGGAAATCCCCGCTAGACGGTGTGGAGGTCGGCTCCGGATCTTAACATTCATCGGGAGAAAATCTCCGCCACCTCCCAAGGAAAACTCGTGCACCAAATTTACGGGGTTAATGACCTGAGCCGTTGAAGGAATGATTACTAATCAATCAATCAATCAAGTTCGCTCGATGAAGGAATATCAATTCTGGAGAAAATAGTCTGATCTGTTTATGGGATACCGTTGACCTTAGACAGATAGAGGGACTGACTGACGGACAAACATACAATGTTTTACTGTGAACCAATTTTTCAGTATCAAGGACTTACAAAACTTAGATTCGGACTAAATAAAGTGTTAAAGGACGTAATGTACTATACAAAGAAAAATATGTATCTATATTTTCGCTAGACCCAACAGTACGAGTTTTTCTGACGAAAAATAGCTGTTTTTTGCCGTATCATTACACTTTCCCTATAATACATAAGTAGTACGCTAGAATGTAAAAATTTATTCGAAGCATTGATATGGTTCTCGTTGAGGTCGGCATAGGATACTTACTTACAATGTGATTTATATACAGATGAGAAAAAACAACAACAAAGCCAGCCAGACCCGAGGCGAGCAGCTGGAAACGCGGACGTGATGCAAGAGCCCCGAAACGCTCGCCCGCGCGGGCGATAGCCACACCATGGTAACCGCCCGCCCGCCGCCCGCGCCCCATGCAGGCTCTGAGGTCACAGTGGGCCTTGACGCGCGCGGCGACTTCCTGGCCCGGGAGGCGCTGACATGCATCTTGGCGAACGCCAGTCTTGGACACCGGCTCTTAGGTTGATAATTTCGCGTTCCAGCGCGCGTCAACTTCTGTGGTCATTAGTACCGCAAGTGCAGGGCATGTTTTTGTCACGGGACGTGGTTGTGTTCTTTCACCGCTTGATGGTGAGATCCTGCGTCGACGTTCACGCCGGTTGATTCCCACCACCGGGCCACTACTCCAGTAGAGACAAGCTTTCGATTTCTGACTGGTCTCCCGACTTGTAGTCTAGAGCATGACTAAGTCTAATTGTGTGTAAGTAAAGGACAAGGATAGAACAAGGAAGAGGAAGGAAAGATCGCGCGCGGTTAGTGTCTCGTTTTGTAGGATACTGTTCTGGCATTTTCCTGGTGATGATCGTAGCCGGTTCGTAGATTTTTAGGCGTTCAGAGTACAAGGAAAGCATGCCACATGAGCAAATTTATTTGAAAAAGGGGCATCAAGGTTGTACGGAAAATTTGATTGCAGGGAAAAGTGAGAATATTTGAAACAAAATTGGTTTAAGGAACCTTTTAAGTTTTTAAAAGGGCTTCGGATAGAGATTTTAAATACGAAATGTGTTGAAAATGACCAAAAGTGAACTTGATTACCTTGTGCATTGATCTTTAAAAACGTCTATAATCTATAAAAAAGGATTGGAGACCATGTAAGTTATACATTATAAACAAATTTATAAATAATACTTCTACGTTAAGTTATATTCTTCTAAAATTCTAGTTCAGGATTATTCGAAATAATTGATAGCAAAGTGAACAGCACTATATGTTCCCTTTTACAACATCATTCTACAATTACCGTGAAGCATATATCCCCCCCCTACAATGTCCATCGCTATCAAAAAGGATAGTTGGACAACAATGATAATAAATAACTGTTATTACTGAATTGAACATTTATTTTTTAATATATTTGGGTATCAATACACACTTAATACTCTCTACGTCCTTTAATATTAATAAGCGAAGAATAATTTTGGCATCAGCGAGTATTTTTAACAAAACAGCCAAGTGAGACAAAGCCGCCGTCATGATGAGTATTACGTAGTTTAGAGAAAATATTGTAATGCCGAAGCGAAAGATCGCGAATTTTGAACAGATAAATTCGTATTGTGTGGGTTTATGATAATGAAAATGGATCATTCTTGCTCCTAAATACAACTTCTTGTAATTGGTTGTGTAGTCGGGATTTACGTTTTGTTATTGCCAGAACATGTTTTAAGGCAAAACTTGTCCGTCTACCCAAGTGACTGAACACTAACGCCCAACCCGTATAAAATATTCTCAACAAAATTGTTATTCTCTGATAATGCGATGTAC
This sequence comes from Gryllus bimaculatus, assembly GCA_017312745.1. NCBI lineage: Eukaryota > Metazoa > Arthropoda > Insecta > Orthoptera > Gryllidae > Gryllus > Gryllus bimaculatus. Next base: position 8,499,357 of record BOPP01000036.1, read on the forward strand.
GTTAATAAAAATGGCACATGTTAATTTTCGTTGAACTCTCTTTCAAAAATTGCAAAAGTTATAAATAACGACAGAAGGGATGTGTTATTGTAGACCATCAGTTTTACATTTTTTACACTGTGAGGGCAACGTAGAAGAAATTTCAGTTATATCAAAATAGACTACTTAGCTGCTTTCAGACCGGTCAGGAACGTAGAGATTGTTGCAGTTGGGGCGGTTCCCCGTTGGTGGGAAAACCTGGTTGAAAAAACAAACTTCCGACAGTAGGTCGGCGCCAGATCTCACCATACATCTGGAGAAGATACCATCCTCACTCCTAGGAAAAATGCACTACATTTGCGGAACTAATGTTTTAAGCCGTTGACGCGCTCGGAACCACTTATCAATTAATGTTTTTATTGGGATTGCTACGAAGTCATCGTTGTGTTTGAGGGCTTCGCAAACACGCGTGAGGCAAAGATGCTGAATCTGTGTGGTTGCGGCGTGATTGTCTTCCAACAGCACCGCGAATCACACTAAACAATCACCGGGCCAGGATAGTCTCTCCGCAGCGAGCTGAACCTCCTTTAAAAAATGCATTTATATTGGTATCAACCAGTTGGAAGCAAGAGAAGGGGACACTTCCAGCATCTGTTATAATGGTGGTCAGTAGGTTACGTTGTATTACGATAGTAGAGACAATTTAAGTTTTCTTTTGGTACAAGCTGTAGCTCGTGTTACCCACATAATTTCTGTAGCTGGTTCTCTCACCAGCAAGGTATCACTGAGATATTTTCCTGGCGCACTGAACGTGTATGCACAACACAACCGCAGATATGGAGAGACCTGTCGGGAGCTTAGAGCTTGCCCGTCTGGGGCGGTGCCTCACTGGTGGGAGATACCTGGTAGGGGAAATCCCTGGAAGGCAACCTGTAAGAGAATTCTAGCGACCGGCTACTTTGATAGGTTGCTGTCGGAGCTCCCTTCCCATCGCGGGAGAAAGATCCAAGCCATCTTCTGTGGTAAACATACACTACACATATGGGACTAATGACCTTCGCAATTGACACATCCGGAATCACCCGTAAATCAACGAAATAATCAATCAAGCAATGTACAGCCAGCGTCATTCGGAGAGCGTATTTGGTGCTTGGCGCTTGATGCTTGGCGCTTGGTGCGTGGTGCTTGGCACTTGGCGCTTGGCACTTGGCGCTTGGCGTTTTGGCCCACTGCGCGAGGGGAGCGGGAGCGGGAGCGGCGCCAGTTGCGCGCCAGAGGCCGCCAATCGGATGTCGCGGCGGCGCAAACAGGCGACACGCGCCGGGCCCATCACCCATCAGGCGTTGCGTCAGCCGCCTCACCCCCACCCCCACCCCCCGCACGCGCTCATCGCGGGGCGGTCACGGAGCGCGTTGCTTGGCTGGGCGCGAATAATCGAAAGGGCTTGGAACACGAACAGCAACAAGATAAGCCACACCAGTCACTGCAAGCATCTTCTTAGTCGGATTCGGTAATATCTCCATTTTGGTGAAAATGGGGCTAATATGTCTTGTTCGTATTTTTCAAGGACGTTGACATGTCAGATCGATTGAGATTCTGGGCTTGACAACTATTACGGTCATTAGTCCCGTAAGTGTGCTGCATATTTTTCCTCGAGATGTGACGTGGTCTTCCACCGCTGGCTAGTGAGATATTGCGCCAATATACCGTCGGCTAACGGTTTCTCCCAACCAGGTATCTTCCACCAGCGGGGCACCGCCGCAGCCGGGACAAGCTCTTGGCTCCCAACCGGCCTCCCCTCAAGTGTGATAGTGTAGTGCATGTTAGTGTACGTGTGTGTGTGTGTGTGTGTGTGTGTGTGTGTGTGTGTGTGTGTGTGTGTGTGTGTGTGTGTGTGGAAGGGTGAGGATAGGTCAAGCAAGAGGTAGGAAACATAGCGCGCGGTCCGTGGCCCGTTTATTGGGGTACTGTTTTGGCATTCACCTGGTGTTGGTCGGAGAAACCACGAAAAACTACCGATCAAAGTAGCTGGCCGCTAGAATTTTCCTCCAGACAGCGACTGAATTCGACCTACTAGATAAGAAGATAGGTCGAAAATCCTGCGACCGTCGGAACTCGAACCTAGGACCTCCCGGTCAGAGGAACTGCAGTGACATCAGTTCTCTCCCGGTTAGTGGACCAGTAACATGATGAGAAGCACTTCAATAATGGAGATTTTAACATTTATGAGTATCAGAAATCTTGACGTGTTTTTTCAAGATACTACCGCAAGTTCAAGTGGTTATAAATGTCAACCATCGGCCTACAAACAGATTCAATTCATTTGTTTCGATTGTTGTTAACGTAGATGTGACAGTTGTACCTCGAAATACAATTTAAAATTAATTTTGTATGACTGCTGTAACCAATTTTTTTTCGCGATGTTTTACGCCGTCTCCCTACTTACTTTTATTTACTCTCACAAAGTATTCTAACAGCGCGAAAGTATAATATTAAGAGTGCGCAAAAATAAAACCTAAATTTATTTCTATGTTCGTAGGTATAACAATCCTTTGTACTTAAGAACAGGTATCGTAGTCCTACGAACTGCCTTACGAGTTCCAACCTACAGCACTTGGATTAGATGTACGTAAATAAAGATAAAGAAAACCAGTCATATTTCTTTCAGTTTTTAAAGTTCAAACATTTGATTCGATAAACTTCGTAAAAATTTAAACATAGTCGTTAATTACAAATAGGTAATGTAGATTGTACTTCAAGTAAACCTTTTAAAAGCATAATATTTTGAAATTTAGGACTCATTTACGAGATCAGTATTTGTTTTCAAAAATGTCTTATGAGTAAAAAGATATGCTTATGTCAACATGTGTGGTCTCCAGTGCGAGCTTCCTCTCTCTTTGTGGCTTTATTGCTATGCGTGCTAAATTGCAGCTCTGTCCAGTCTTAAAAAGTGTTTGCCTCGATGCACGCGGGTTTTAATGACACTTAAAATGTGCCATTACAGTTAAGTATTTATTGCATTCAATGCAAATGTAAAATAAATATACTTTTTTGTTAAACGTACATTGTTACTTGTTTGTGCAAATAATCACTTCTATTATTGTAATGTGATTCTTGGTTTCTCAGTCGCCCGTGAAGGACGGATACGGCAATTTGTGGTGATTTCCATTGAAACAAAAGAGCTCATACTCTACTCTAATTTTACGTCTCTTGTTGACTCTATAAGTGTGTCAGAAACAGCCAGACGTCTCCTCTCCGCCACTCCTTGCATTGCTTTGAATGATTTCAACGAGAACGTTTGTTCTCCTACCGCTTGGGGATGCTTAGAGGCAACGAACTCTGGAAGGTCAAGTGGGTAAGAAGTATCCGCGCACGGACACAGCATCACTTCAAAGAGCTTCAATGTCACAAACTGAAGGTTGTGCATACGATTCAGAAGTGAGCGTCTCAAAACCTATTGAAGGAATAAACATGAGGAAAATTGTTGTTGTGTAACTCAAGAGCAAAGTTAACAACAATAGTGTTAACAAATATTTATATTGTATCAGAAAATAAGTTTAATTGATTGGTTAATTGATAAGTGATTCCGTGCGTGTAAAAAAGAAGAATGTCGTTAGTCCCGTAAGTGTAGTGCATGCTTTTTCTCGGGGGGGGGTGAGGCTGTGATCTTCCTCCGCTGGATGGTGAGATCCGGCGCCGATCTTCCCGACGGCTAGCGAGGTTTCCCCAACCAGGTACATCCCACCAGCTGGCCACCGCCCTAGCTAGGACTAGTTCTAAGTTCCCGACTGGTCTTCCGACGTGGGTGGTAGCATAGTGAATGTAAGTGTGTGTGTAAGTACGGAGTGAGGATTAGGGATAAGCGATTTAATCGCGTTCAGTACAACAATCGATTATTTTATATGATTAATCGAAAAATTGAAATCGATTATTTTTCACTGATTAATGAACTTACCGATTAAATTTTTCCGATTTGTAGCTCGATTATTTCAATCCAAATATCAATTTTCAAGACGAGCATAATATTAAAGGACATTTTTACTCTTGAAATAAATAAAATGAAATCTTCGTCTATCTTTCTTTTAATGCAAAACATAACAAAGACAATTAATACGCAATTAATTCCATGTTAATGAAACTATTAAAATGAACTAAAATCACTATGCATGTTCTAAAATTTTAGTGATAGTAGTATATTCACTGCTCTGCGGGGTTTGCGAGCCCGAACGTTACGTCACTGTCTGGGACAATTGTAATGTTAAACTGAGTTACAGTCGTCTCATGAGTGCGTGTGTGGAATGAATATTATTTAAATAAAGAATAAACAAATATTGTTAATTATTTCGTGCCGTGCTTCTAAAGAACTACTAAAAGCTAAAAATCTCCTAAATGATTAATTAATGCACAAATTAAAAATTAACAATTTTACAAGTTATTTAAAATGTGTGAAAAATTAATCGATTATATTAAATTAATCGATTAATTTGGAACAATTAATCGATTCATACTAATATAATAAAAAAAATCTGTAAGTATATTTTGGAAAACTTTATCACTTCAGAGAAAGCAAATTTTATTTACATTTTATCTTGTCTGTTATTTAAGCAATTACCATATTAGTTTTTATTTTAATAATCTTTTTATTAAATAATTGAGCTGCAAACGTCAAGTTTCAAGTGAGAGCGTAGGCGTCCGCGGCCGGAGTCAGTATTTACTAGGCTGTCCGGGTGACGCCGCGTCCATGGCGAAGGTGCCGGAGGGCAGCTTAATTGTTTGGAAACAGGTTAATTGTTTGCAGATAATTAATATTCACAAAATTATATACAAGAATTTGGACTACTCTACGAAGATCTAATCTCCTGATATCTTTCCAAACTTTTATACACTTCGACAGATTTACCGAACTCGTAAATTCTTAAGATAGTGGTTGAATAGATGTCACTTGTGACTGCAGGAATGGGCATTGGCCATGTGATTGCTGAAAAAATTCTACGACGACGTGCAGCGGACAATCCTTTAGATGGTTATCTGATAAGTCAAGATATCTGCTCTATGTATTAATGACACTTAAAATGTGCCTCTAAGTTATGTATTTATCATATTAAAACTCCTGATGCAATAGATCACGCCGCTTATCAGCCTTCCAATTTGCATTTTTTTGGTTTTGATTTGTTACATCTTGCGTTTGCATTACACTAATGCAGATTAATTGAATTTAGGCCTTTTGAAAGAGTATGGGAGTGAGATGGAGTTATTGTATTTGTAGATAATGGATAATACCGAAACGGGGGAATTGTGAGGCATTATAGTTTAAACAATGAGTGAAAGTAAAGCCCAGAAATCCTACGACCATAAAATAGTTTACACTAATCGCCAAACCCGCCTCAAGAACTGCAGTGCGAAAGTCTAAATAAAAGCCAACTTCAACTCCGCTTCGAAGCTTCCCGAGGCTCCTGTTCGGTCCTGGTGGCCACTCGTCGCCCGCGCCGCGCCGCGCCTCCCGCCGGCGAGTGCACGTGCTCCCAGAGCACGTGACGGGCGCGCACGTGGGTAGACGGGAGGGCGACGGGGCACGTGGGCGCGCGCGGGGTGGGTCACGCGGCCCGCGGACAACGGAGGACGGGACGGGGCGGGGTACGCAACCTGCAGGAACAAACAGAGCCCCCCCCTGCCCCTCGCGAAATGGAGGTCGCAGCCGCACGCGTAGGCCGAGGCTGGGAAATTGATGACAGGGACGGACGGCTGCTGCCAGCCACGGATTTACCGGGATAAAAAGTAGTTTGAAACCTCGGCGCTCATGGAATGTGAGACTGAGAAATTGCGATTGATTTGCATTGTATTGCACAATGCGTACGCTAGAGAACGCGACTTTTGAGAAATATTCCACTTGTAAGTTATTACTTTCAATCCGGCCAAAAGAGTTTTATAATAATATAGTTATAACTTAGTCACGGGAGCCTAAAATCGAAAAGTTCACATGAGTACTTTATCATCTTACCACCAATGAGGATCAAACTTTTCCGATGACAAAGTGAGTTCAAAGATCTACGAACGTGGTGGCAAAAATATTATATTTCGCCATAATATTTCGTGAAGCGTCACAGATCAAAATTAACAATTTAATTCAAGGAGTTAAATGTGAAAAAACAGAAATTATCCGAAATTACGTTTGGAGATAATTTAAGAAATTTGGTGAGAAAAGGAAGAATGACCTGACAAAAGAAACCGCAAACTGCAAATATTTCAAAATATTGAGCATATAATACGCGAAAGTTAAATGGAGACGAGTATTTAAAATGCAACCTAAAACCGATTTGGAATGTGAGAGCTATAATTATCAACAAGAAATTAATCAATATGAGCGTGATTGTAACCCATTTTAGACCAACATTTTTAATCTACCAGAGACCAAAATAACTGTAAAAAAACAGATCCAGATGTAGCCAGAAAAAGGAAGGTTAGTCGACAGCTTTAACTGACAAGAAATATCCTTTAGTAATTTTGTGCGACACAAGCACACCTGACGAATTATAGGTAAAATATTTTCTTTTTGCATGGTGAGGTAATGAAGCAACAATTTACCTAAATATTGTTTTTCAAGAAGTCATCCACTAAGATAAAACAACGGGGCGGGGTAACTATTAATTCAATATTCTCAAAAACGAGCAAAAGGCAAAAGATTACGGATCATTCAGCTCCTGCCACAGCTATTTCAAGTAAGCTTCAAATCTCTGTGCAGTTGCAAGAATTTTTATGAAAATAACGCTACTGCATCATTACTGAAGTCGTATGTACAAATCTACCAAGAACATTATTCTGCGATTATAACTCAGTTGAGAAATAAATTGCCAGAATCTTCTGAAACAAAATACGATTTTAACAGAACTGGCAGGGAAAACCAAACTTCAAACACTTTTAATTTTCATAATTTTAATTTTTATAATTATGGATATATTGAAATACATTATCACTTACTCTTTATTTATTATAAACTCTTTATATAACTGCTACATGCACTTCTTTACTTATGCCTTTATGTAATATTAATTTTCGCCTGTTCAGGTTTCAACAAACGACATAACAATACTTCCATATCTCAGAGTCGGAATAAATTAAATTCTTCTTGGTGATCCTGAAAATTACCGCTCATACGGGTACATGCTTGGTAATAATTTTTATAATTTGGGAAAAACTGAAATTGGTGATTGTTTCCTTATCATTCAAACATACTACTAAATAACAATTGGTTCGTAATAAAGTTACAGCGGCGTAATCACACCATTGAAACTGGTGTTTTATTTTCTGAAATTATTTCTGATTTTAGCCACATATTGTTGATCTATTCTTTGGCTTTCTAATAATTTTCGTAAATAATAAACTTAAAATTGTATGCCCTCTTTTGCATCCATATTTTTATTTATAGTTTAAATAATTTGAATACCTATCTTTTGATGAAAAATGGCCATTTTCGCTTTGATTTATTAGTAATCGAAACTTAATTACATTCTTAAATTAGGATATGCTTGGCCTTGTACATTTTTACTCAAAGGTATTTTTCAAGGTCTTGAAAATTAAGATTTTGCAAAGGAAGCCCTGGTTAGATATAATCAGCTCTTTTGGCGTTGTTTCTGGAACTCCATGCCAGGTTTCATCACAGCTGCGACTAAATTCCATCCATTTTTGATTTCCACACTTCTAGATTTTTGAATTTAGTCAACTGAATGCTATTTCTTTTGCACGACCTGCATTATCTTTAATACCTATTCAATTTTAGTACAAATTCGTTGATAAAATTTCACACAATTATTATTTTACATCGAATAGTCGCCCAGTTATATGTTCGAACTTTCCTGAAAACAATTCCGTTAAAAATCCTGTTCACGGCTGTGCACAACTGCCTTAACCCGAGTCATAATTCGTTCTGTTAACACTTTTAGTAAAATTTTCTCTAGCTCGCGGCTTTGCTTCTTCCTTTACCACAGACAACATGTTCTGTTGAATTTTTAATTGAAGTTTAGCTTCTAATGCTTGACTGCGATTTGTTTACATTGTTTAACTTGATTTATTAGAATGTTCGATGCTATTCTGTCCTTTCCCTATTGCACCATACTAAGTTCTTTTGCATTCCCAATAATGTTGTATTATAAAATATTTATTTATTCAATTTACTATTGAAAAATATTTTAAATAATTAATGGAAATGATATCTTCTTGTACTCTTAGCGACCTCGAGAAAACGTCACGTTTCTTCTATTTACCCTGAATTATACAACTGTGTTGTCGTAATTAGTCATCATATGTTATTTTATTTCTCAAATTATATTATAGACTCGTTTCAATATAAATAGCAAATTTTCTAAACTTTAATATCATTATTTTCTCTCGTCGAATGTTTAATTGTATTGTTTTAAATGCATATTATTCTACGACCAAAACTGTTGTAATCAATATTGCGTCCGAAACAACCCATCAAGAAAAATGTTTGCCATTTTTAACAATTTGTTTCTACTATTTAATAAATTTATGACTTTTATTCATGAAATAGCCTGACCTAATTACACTCGTGGTTTGAAACTTCTCGGATAAGACCGCTCGTCGCTACACGACTCGCGAACATATCGATAAGTTTCAAGCCACTAGTGTAATGTATTATAATAATATTATTTGTACATACATTTTACTGATTCCTTCAAAGTAGCACAAAGAAATTAACTAAGATACATGTGAAGTGGATAAGATAATTTCAATTTTTTTATTGGGAATAAAACTTCTCTTCATAATAATAAGATCCTTAAAATAAATCTGTCACTCTAGTTACTGTAACACGCAACACCTATTAAGTTGTAGGTATCATTTTGCAGAAACTTTTCAATGTTCCTCTCACAACACTACACAATTCCTCACAAGGATAATGCCTCGAAAAATCTTTCACACCCAAGCGCTCTGTACTTCACCAATCAAGAACACACAATTGTAGATTATTTATTTCGCCATAGTTTTCTTGGTGACTGCGTAGTGGCCACAAGCGCCAGGGAAGGGATGGGGGTCTACGCCGACAGTTCGGATATCCACTATGAACCACTTAGCGTAAGTGGTGTAACGAGGCGAACTGATTGATAACAGCACCAATATAGTACAGAACTTTGCAAAATGCTAATCGCAAATAGGTAGCCTGTTGTTAAGACTTCGAATACGTCTATAATGGTCCAGTTGAATTTCTGAAAAATCTGCATTGGTCGTAAGGATAGTATAGTAAGGATGGTACACTTACGTTCTTCGACGATCCACGTTTCCTTGAATTTTGAATGTTTTCTGCCAGTTTTTCCTCTTCTGTTTGAACAGACTTGTTTATTTGCAGGTGTTTATGGTCTTTTGATCTGCGGGAGAGATACGTCGTTCGTCACGTCTGCGCGAGTGGAGAGCGCGATAGGCTGCCATTGCTTTCTGGGTTTTGTGATCCAATTTCTCCAACTCGTCTTGTGTCAGTAAAATATACCAGCACTGTACCTGATCACCGCTGAGATTTCCGCTGGTGAGGTTGATTCTGAGGAGCTTTCAAACTGATTGGCTGCATCAGCTGACAACAATTGTTGCATCTACAGTCTCTCTGTACGGGAAATTTCTTTTGTTAGAGATGGCGGATTTTCGGCACTAGCTATATAAATGGGTCGAATAGCAACCTGAATGTCCTACACAGCAACATTAGGTTTGTTCCTAAGAACATCTTTCTCTTTACGGGCAGCTCTTTCTCTTCCTGATACTGATTGTAAGACTCAAACAAATTTTTTTGCACTCGTCTGCATTGAATTTCATTGTGATGTTCCTAGAAAATACTCGCACAATTGTTTGGCGACCTTACTTTCATTTCACACTTTACCTACAACTTGATACAACGCGTCATCTGTGTATGCTATGTTTGAGAACCTAAAAGTCTTCATTTTTTGATACCATTATTTTGTTGTGTCTTTCACACGACGTCTGTGAGGAGTTTCGATACTCCTCTCAAGAGCAGTGAGGAGGGCAAATATTATATAACATAAAGAATGTTCCCAGACGGAAAATCGTTTCCTGGATCATCGTTTGCGTGATAGCATCATATTTTAAAATCTCTCGAATTTGGGGTCCTTCTAATATTCTTTAATTTTTGCTGAGCTGATTTTTAAAAAATGTTCAGATAGTGAAATGCTTCAACGTTGTCTTATGTCTTCTTCACCAAACGATGAATCCATGCTTTATCTGAAGAGGAGGGACAAACATTTTGGTATACACGCGCTGATTTTTTTTGTTATAAAGGAACTACACTCGTAGCAAAATATGTTTAGGTTATTTTTACACTTCCGAAGAATTTCGATAGTTATATCAATAACACACGGTTATAGGAAAAAGAGTCGCCCGCTTATCCATCCGCAACAAGAACGTTGGTCTATTTGAACATTGTATTTCTAGGTGAGATTCTAGAAAGCTCCACGGATAATACATGACTCGCTAGCGACTAGACACACCTACACATGCTATTATGTGTGTTTTGAGATACGCTAGTGAAAACAAAAGCTTATTTTTTATCCCAGCAATAGACGTTCCTGAGGAAATGGCTGTGACGTTGGGACTTCGTACAATAATCGTATGAAAACCGTCCTATTTCAGAAACTATTCGTGTTTGAGAAAATCTAAGCACATCTATTTGAAATCAGGGCGTGATACTTGGTAAATCTCACATTTTATTTTCTGATGATTTTTCATTGACAGTGCGCCGTTAGCCCGTGCATGTGCCGCTGCGCGCTGGGGGTGCAGGAAAGGGGGCCGGAGAGCTGGCGGCGTGCGGAGAGAAAAAGAACACACGGGGTGGAGAGAACGCCCGAGCAAGGATGGCGGTGAAGGTAGAAGGAATTTGTGTGCGGCGCGAATGGGACTAATGGTCGTGTAGGCAGGGTGGGGCTGGGCTTGGCGGGACAGGGCGGGACGGGGCGGAGCAATATGAGAGGGGAGTTGCGACGGGTCGAGCGGTCGGGTCGGGTCGGGTGGGTGCGGGTCTTGTTCCGGTCGGGTCGGGGTTGGAGGAGTATGAAGGGCGAGGTACGTTGTTAAGAGATAGGTCAAGGCGCGATGTGTCTGGGGTTGAGGATGGGCGAGAAGAGGCGGCGAAAGAGAGGGAAACAAAGATGTGCAAGGGAGAGAAAAAACTGCCCGGAGTGGTGGAGGGAGACGCGTGAAGGAGCGGGTGAAGGAGAGGAGAAGAAATGAAGGGCGGAGTGTGGAAAGACGAGGCATGAAGGGAGGTGGATAAGTGAAAGGAATGAAGAGGCGGAGTGCAGAGGACAGTGGCATGAAGGGGAGGGGAGGCGAGGGGAGGAGATGGAAGGCGCGGTGTATGGGAGGGGAGTGGCAAGTCTTGCGCATGCGTCTGGCCAAGCACGCGGCCCTTCACCTTCCTCCCTCCCGCGCCTGGTTGCTCGCGTCAATAATTTGTTTCGTAACGCGATACTCCCCAATTAGCGCCGACAACAATAAGGCTCAGTTTGACGTCAATGGTGGTCTAGATTTGAATAGTTATCTTTATTTTATGTTCAAACTAGAATTTTGCGAATAATTGTTTTTGCTCGAAATGTTTTGCTTGAAATATGGAATACTTGTATGGAATGTAGATCTGACACATTGTATTATTGAAAAAATCTCTTGATATCAATGTTAACACTATGAAAGCACATGCAGTTTATGAATTGAATTTGTCACTCAATGTTTCATATTATATGCACTGTGATATTTGCGGATTCCGAGCAATTTTGTATTATCTGCATGAAAGCTATAGAATTTACACCTGGTTAACGTTTCGTTCGCTGTTGCCATGACACTGATATTGATATAACGAATTGCCATGTAAAATATCAGAGGTACATTATTGGCGATAAAAACAACTATTTTATATTACTTTACATACTAAGAAGCTTTTGAAATCTTGGTGTATGTCAACAATGGGACACTGTGATTATTTCTAGTTATTTGAAAATTTAGAGGGTATGACAAAATCCTTATATTCAAACTGTCTGAAACTGGATGAAACACTGGAATAAAGAAGGAAGAAAATATGTTTGAAACATTTTTAGTATAGTGCTTTGAATATCATTTACCGATTGAATTTTTAGCATTTCTCTAAAAATGCAATTTTTTAGTTATGACTGGTTTTTGAAACAATTGATAATTATTACTAACATAACTTCTAAACATTTAAATTCTGATGACTTTTTATTTAATTAATTAGCAAGCGTCAGGTTCTCCATTTTCAAGCAAGCTAAAACTTCAAATAAGCTTATCCCAAAACATAATTTTTGCTAATTGGTAGTATTGCAGTCTGTGGCTGATATATTACACTACTAATTATACGTGTCTATAAAAATGCTACGAGAACCTTTATGCTAGCTATCAATCTGTTGCTATTCTAGGAATGTTTTATGTTGGAACAAAAATATTTTGTCCAGTTCCCCTAATCCATTGAGCAAATGCTGATATGGCAAGTTACTATTTTGTTATCAATGCAGAAAAATCATACTTGCAATTCGTTTACCAATTTATTAAGTCTTCTATAACTCGGGAACGAAAATATCTATTTTTTTGAAGTTTTGCTAATCTATCGCTTTTTTAAAATTTATTTTTATGTATTTACTTATTTTAAACGTTTACTCATCTTTCAACTCGTATTTATAGTTAAAATTATGGTAAGGGATTCTGGAACTCAAGAAAACGTGAGCAGATGATCTTTTCCCCCATACGTCACATACAGTTTTTGACTAAATAAAACTAAAACCAAACTAAATTATTAGTTCTTAGAATTGGAGACGCGAATTAATATCGTTTCGCGATCCACGAGAATGGCGAAGTAGTGATTATAGACATTTCCGGGCGCGTCAACTGCTGTGGCCATTAGTCCCGCTATTGTCGTGCATGCTGTATTCCGGGTGATGGCACCATTCCGTCCCGCTCAATGATGAGATCCGGCGCCGAGTTACAGTTCGGCTTGCGAGCTCTCCTCCACCGGGAACCTCTCCTTCCCCCGACGCGAGCTCTGAGCCCCCGCTTGGTGTTCGGTAGAGCAGCGGTGTGTGGTAGAGCAGTGCAGGTGAGTATACGTGCGTGTGAGCGAAGTAGGCCCATTTACCATAGGAATCTCCCATGTGGAATGGGCGGCCTGGGGCTATTTCGGCGCCGTGCTGCAGTCGCTCTGTTGCGGGAGGTGCGCGTCCGCTGCGCCGCGCCGCGCCGCGTCGCGCCGGGCAAAGTCAATATTTGCATTCCGAGGCCGCCCCCTGTCTCTGGTTCCTGGTCCGCTGCCGCCTTCGCTTTCGCCCCGCGGCGGGCAACTCAAACTTCAAGGCGTCCTCGCTGCTCAAGGAGGTCTCACGTGGCATTGGGTTGGCGTTGCACAGTAGAAGAGGAACACTGCCTGCTGAGAAGGTCTCTCAGGAATAATCCTCCTATCTAGGAGAACTCGCTTATCAGGGGAACCTATAAAGCGTACTATTCGAGTTCACTACCAAAAAGGAATCTCGTTAGGATGGGACCTCCACTAATCAAGGGCGGCCGCTCATGTCAAGGAGGCCGTGTTTCCAACAGGCGACCCTGTTTCAAGAGAGAGAGACAATGGCTGAGGGCACTAGGTTATACGCGGATCCTGCTACCATGAGCTTCTCTCCCACTTCTCGTTCCCTTAACCTTCGGGCGCTCGGGCGATTTAGTGTCCCAAGCGCGACCGCGGGGCGGTGGTTGTGCCAGCAACGAAACATCTTTCTCTTTTCTCAATATTACAGCTTCTCTTGATCGTCGGTAACGGGAAGTTTTCTCAATAACTTCAACTGGGTATTGTAGTAGATTAACAATTTATTGAAACAATTTTAATTCTTCCCCAGTAATTTCTGGAGATAATCGGCAAAATCACTCTTCTATTTTGGCTTCACAAAACACTGATGATAAATATATACAATATAAAATCGTATAATACAAATCTAATTTACAATCTAATGATGTAGGAATCTAATAATTAGGACGAGAATGGTAAAGACAGGAAGAGAGAATGTGTAATTAGTTAAATATGTTGTAATAAACCGAGAATAGTAAGTATTAAAAAACTAGAATACTAAAATACACTGAAATTACCTTCAAATTACGAGCAATGAATAACCAATTCATTTATTTTACACAATCATTAACATAAGAGGATTATTATGAATTTTTTTACAAAAATATATGAAAAATATTCTAATACTGTCACTCCTGGAAAAAAAAACCTGGAAAAGGTGCGATCGCGTGGCGGTGTTTATGCCGCGTAGAGCAAAGACCGATGACGTCGGTCCTATTTTTGCGAACGTGGCGCAAATGTGAGTGGGTTTTGGAAAAGAAGTTACCGATAACTTGTGTCTTAATAGATAACTAGAGAATACCTGGCTTACCGCCATGCTAAGTTAGATCAATTTTACCGGCATTTATACCGCCCGCGCGATCGCTCAAAGGTTAAGCGTCATTAACGCTCTCCGAGGACAAACAAATTGGAGTTTTTTTAAGAAAATTTTGAAAATGTTTTTGAATGTTGAAGAAAAGCATCCTTCAAAATCAATATATCAGTTTCAAACTCGCAAAGCCTTGAGTGTGTTGAGATTGATCGGGGAATATCGATTTTGGAGAAAATCGGCTGAGGTGCTAATGTTGACCAAGGACGCACAGAGAGACGGACAGTCAGACGGGCGGTCGGACAGACGGGCAGACGGACGGAAAATATACATACTGACAGGGAGCAACTTATCCGCCGATTGAAGTAACTAGGTTGTCCTATGGCCTCAGACAGGGCCTCACTTCAACAGGCGAACGAGTTGCTCCGTGTAAAGGCGGCGAGCCCCGACATCCTAGTCTCGCGACACTACACATCCCTGGGATTTACGACCATCTACGGCAAAACAACTTGTATATGGATCTCTCATAGGATAGTGGAATAAATACAAGTTTTAAGTAAAGTTGTCAAAGTTATTAATATCCCGCTAATCCTTTGGACATAATACAAACGTGGACCAGCAATTGGACAGTGCCTATAAGAGAACTATAGAAATACGCAACCAGAAAATAGCTGAGAATATGTATGTTTTGAACATTAAAATTAATTTATTAGAGTTTGAGGTTAATTTCAGCTGATAGTACGCGGTCATGATGACTCAGAAACATCGAGTAATACAAGTATGTTTTGTGAGCTTGTAAATATTAGAGCAGAACTAGATAGTGCGATCATTCTCCCAACTAGTATTTAAGTACTTGGTAAATTTCAAACCTGATTTTGGGGATTAGTCATTCCTGAATGACATACTGCTGACTCATTAGCTGCATACATACTACACTGGTCTACAAAAAAAAATTCTCTAACAAGACCGACACACTGTTCTTTAAGATAATTTGCCTCTCAATACAGATCTAATTTCAGAATTTCTATATCGACCTCGGTTTTTGTGTGATGATGGTTCTTGAAAAAATTGATGTCTCCCTATGTATTATATCTATCTGGCAAAATTACACGCCCTAACAACTGATACACATGTCTACAGTAAGAAATCAACAACATATATTAAGAAATGTGAAGATGGACTTGGAATGTTTCACAGGATTCTTGGAATGTTTCACAGGATTCTTGGAATGTTTCACAGGATTCTTGGAATGTTTCACAGGATTCTTGGAATGTTGAATCAGCATGGATTATCTCCTCCTCTGCCTTATGAATGTTCGTCACTGTAGCATTCATCTTCAATCACCTCAATGTTCTCAGGAGATAAGGGTTACTGGCAATTCTTCTCTATGACTTACAGGCCTTAGAGAAGATGGTAGTAAATTAGGACATTACACAGTTTTATTTGTTCTTGGGGTGATTCCAGTTATTTGTGTCAGAAATAAGTCTGTTGTATGATCCATTTGTTCCCCCCCCCAAATCTTGGGAACAGCAAAGGGCCTGTGACGTGAACTTTTTTATTAGCATATCCGGAGTATAACACACGACACACAGCTGATATGGGGGAGCCCATTTCTTGTCATCTACCTTTCACCCAAAATAAAGTTCATATCATTTCCTTATCAGAGGATTAAGATTTGGTTTTTGCGATATCAGATTTAAATCTCCGCAGATATTACGTAACGTAATTGTTTTTTTACACAGTTACAAGGCATTTCATCTGAATTAATGCAGAGCACAAACCTTAACGAACCTAGAACAGCAAGCAGCAACACCCAAGCCGCTTTTCGCGCTGTCAGATCTCTCTTTGCCGGGACGCAACTGGCAAGAATTACGTGTTTCTATCTGTTCGAGCATGAATTATCAGCAGTATTGTCAAACCTTTCTCATTTCCTAAAGGTGAATTATCTGAATTGAATGCTATGTATAGGAATTCCTTTTACACATTTCGATTGTTCTCGAACAATTTCATCTGCAGAATTATTAAATGAAACTACAGCAAAATAACCAGTAAACAGAGTTTTCACGAATTTCCGTAAATAAGAAGTACCGTGTAATTAGAAAAATGAGTCCGATAGGCAAAAACTGATTTCATATTCGAATTCATTGTTAAAGTCTTATTGTTAGCTAAGAACACTATTCATATTCTTTGTTACAAAAGTGCTGTTGACCAGTGTTATCTGAGCTGCATCATCACTTTGAGGGATTCGAATATGAACTCATAGCGCTTATGAACTTATGACGTATCGAGCCGGTCATGTGTGGCTGAAAATAGGGAGTGTGAGCTATTATGAAACAAAAATACAATCATGCCAAATATGTTCATATCTAAGCTCACCAACTGAATTTAGCCTTGTTAAAAGCAGTTTAGAGGAAATAGTCCAAAAACGTTGAACAAGATAAGTTCCAACTAGATGGAACTTTCATTCAAGATATGCGATTACTATTTTAGAGTATAATGTAGAGTTGAGATGGTGTATGATAGAGATACAACAAGGAAACAGAATGAGATGTAGCATTGTGTCTCGAGCTTCTGAGTTCATTGGTGCCTTAAATGATGAACATTTCCTATTTTTATTGACTTTATTTTATAAAATTAATCCACAAGATAACCTTTTGTTCAGTCAACTTCAGGGGGATAATTGTACTCCATCACTTGTTCAGAAAAAACATAAAGCATTTTAGTTGGAAATTCTTTAAATCAGAAGCAACATAAATTTTGCACTAGCTAATGGGAAGCATTAAAGATAAAGAAAAATGGAAAAGAAGAGAGCAATAAAAGGAGAAACTCTCTAAGTGTGTGACGTCATACTAACAGAATTTCAACAACCGATTTAGTTTTGTTGCAAATATAGAAGCACCGCTACTATTTTCACCAGATACGTTTCTAGAGTAAGTTTCCGGATAGCTATTTCCTATAGCTATCCGGATAGCTATTTCGGATAGCTAGCGGATTTGAAAGCTACTCTTGATGTACATGCATTTATTGAGGAGAAAAAATTCTCACAAAACTTTGAATGATCTACAGGACACAAAGATTGAGGAATATATCTAGAGCTTTGCCGGTAACGGAATTTATCAAAGATAATAAAAGTTATACTTTCAGTGAATGTGATAAACTGAGTGTGATTTTTCATCATTCCCACGTGACAATATGTCAGGCAGAACCTTGTTTCCAGTCCAAAATGAATTAAAACTTCCCCTTGGAATACAATGGCAGAAAATAGATTATAATCATTTCCATCGAGCATGACCTCATTACCCAAATAGCAGACTTTAATAAAAGAGTTATTGAGAAATTTACCAGGAGTAAAGATAAATGTGCCGACTTTTTACAAATATTTGAGTGCACATGCTCTTTATTTACAATTCTAAATAATAATATAATAATATAATAATAATTATAATAAATATTATAATAAATATAATAATAATAATAATAATAATAATAATAATAATAATAATAATAATTTGATGTTGTGCAAATGGGAATGCCTCGAAGAAAAGCGTGAAGTTTTAAATACAGTGTATTTCTAAAATGTATTTATAAATTCATTATATACCAACCTCATCATCAGTTCCCCCCTTTGCGATTATTACGCAGACAGAAAAACATATACAGTTCATTCAATTAATCACATAGTATATTCAACTAAACGGTATATTTTGGAAGATCAAAGTGCGTAGTCACGTCCACGAAACTACTGTTTAATTAAACACACTAATGCACTTTTAGTAATTTTCTTTAAACAGGTCGTAACCCGGACGAATAGCATTTAGTGGAGTTAACTAAACGCATCAGTGCGTTGACTAATGCATCAAACACTTTGCTGTGAAAAAAACTAAGAGAAATAGAGTTTTCATAAATTACTAAACGTTGCTCACAGCCCTATTAAGCAGAAAAACGAAAGAGAATATTTTCTTTCTATCCCTTCAGCCGGTAGCAACTGAGGTTCCCGAGCGATTATCTATCTTACGACCCCGAGGACTCGTAGTACTTTCTTAACCTCATTTACCTGGCAGACTAACCAAGCAGAACTTTGGCTATCGAAGCTACTCTCTCCAACTAGTATTACAATATAATACATAATTGATAAAAATCAACGAAAAACGAACACTCATTTATAAAGCGAATAATGCTAAATACAGCATCTGTATCCAATCGAATTGGTCAGATTGCTGAGAACGCGCTCTTACAAAGCAATGTTCAATAAGTGTGACGACACGAAACGAAAATCTCACCGAATTATTTTATATCTATTTATGAAATTTAGTACCACTGACAATTCTCTTTGTTCATTCACTTACGATTTTGAATTGTCTGATTTATTAAACGAAACTAAATCATGTTTAGTTAATTTTACTACAGGAATAATTGTATTTGCTATAGCATCGCTTACTAAACATATTTAGTACATTAGACGACAATGTTTCTCTTAGTGTGTAAACCACCAACTTTTGAGGGCGCGAGCCGCCACTGGCGGAGAGGTTTGAGGGCTGCGAATTTGGTCGCAGCGATGAGGAAGTGCGCTCGCGCGGAGATCCGTGAGCTTCACGGGCGGACGGCGCGAGTGGCACAAAAGGAGCGCACGGGCAGCGAAGAGATAAGCGATGGCGCGAAAGCGGCCGAAGCCGGGGACGGAAATGGAGACGCGGGCGAGACTGCATTATCCCCGTTGGCGCTGGCACACACCACGGAGGCGAGCCTTCGCTACACACTCGCCGAGAAGTCGCAGGCCGGCGACGCGATGTGGCTGGGAGTTTTCAGAAGAATTTTATCACAGGGGAGGACACGGAGGACTCGGCAATATTGGTCAACTGGTCGGTTTTACATGACGCTCACTTCCGAAAACAGCGACATTCAAAACGTGGCGAGAATGAGCTACATCAGAATCCAGTGCGATAGGGTACGCAGTTACTAGTGCGCAAATGAACATCCATAGACCGCGATGTGCTGCACATGGGAGGAGGTGCGTAGCCCATTCTTGCTGTAACGACGCCTACGTCTGGAGGAAATCGTCCGGTGTGTTAGGTTTGGCCTTTCTGTGGTTTCATCTGATAATTTACAGGCGAATGTTGCAAAATTTACAACAATGCTTTTCAGACAGGTGCGATCTTCGCATCTCCATTCTGTCCACACTTTAAACCTTAGGATGCGACTAGCTGATTTTATATCTCCATATGTTGTTGAATGACACCTATCGGCTGACATTGCTTAATGACAGCAACCATTGGCAATGCACAAATACTCACCGTTAGAGCCTAGCTTTCGAGTCCTGTCGGCGGCGGCTTTCTGTCAGCAGATGGAATTCAGCTGCTGTCTGGAGGAGGACTCTAGCGACTGTTGCTCAGGGATTTCCGTGTTTTCCCGATCAATACCAGACTAATGGATCGTATCTAAACAAACGGACACAGACCATGCGCGATCTTTCCTCTGTCCCTGTCGTCTCTCTCCCTTTCCATGTGCACGAATGCTTCATGTACGAGGCTCTGTACTACCACACGGCAGGAGAATATTTAGGAGCAGGGAGCTTGTGAATTTGAGGTGACAGTGCTGAAGTGCAAACCTCCGCAGCCCCCGGCGCCGGATCTCGGGTTCTAGCGGAAGAGGAGAACACCGCCGCCTCCCGCGTATTACACTTACGGGACAAAGTAGTTATCGAGCCAGGAAACTAGAAATACTCACTACTCCGGGCGCACTGAGGGTAGGTGGATATCAGGCCAAGGTTACAGAGCCATCGGGTTAAACGAAAAACGAAGAGGAGAGGGGGAGGACGAAGAGGGGGAGGACGAAGAGGGGGAGGACGAAGAGGGGGAAAACGATCCGAATGCTACTAGCAGTATTGGAATCACTCGAGGAGTAAAGCTGAAATTGTTGGACATGCTGCTCAGAGATGCTGCAGACGCAACGGATGTTGTCACTGAGCTCTCGCAGCCGGTTTATTATTTAAATTTAAAACAAATTTTTTTAGTTCTCTAATTCTTGAATTAATAGCGAAATTCGGAATGGTTATGTCAGTGCTTAAGCAGTGATTTCGTCAACTAGGTGTGGGACATGCCTGCGCAACCAACTGTAAAGCCGTGTGGGTTCCAATCTCGTATAAAATGTTACGTTTTTCACCTTATGCTTACGAATAGGCAAATCAGTATGTCACTATTTCCTCATGCAGTGTTCAGCGATTACCTTCGAGTGATAATGTTATAAGTACGCGTCATTTGCAGTAGCTTGCCAACATCCCGTCAGAAAACCAGTGCAAGAAGAAGAACAAAAAGCTTGTGGGTGTCAAGGCGTTATGTGGTAAAGGAAGTAAAAGAAGAAGGAGGAGGAGGAGGCGGTGAGAAATTGGGTCTGCGGGGCGCGGCGGCCTGCGTGGCACGGAAGGAGCGGGAGGTTGGGGAAGGGGTGGGGGAGGGGGAGGGGGAGCTATCACTTCCGCATGCAGCGTCTTCTTCCCGGCCGCGAGGGGGAAAAGGAGGGCGAGGCGTAAACACTATCGGCGCCAACCAGTGGGCCAAAAGATGCGCCAAGAGTCGCTTTACAACTGACTTCAAAAGAAATTTACACAATTCGTCAAGTACATGATTTTATGTTTGTTCAGCCATAGCTTCCGTAATGTTTCCCGAACTGAATACTATTTATTTTGCCTTAAAGGGTACAATTTCCTGGTTGTACCTCGGCAGTTTAAAGGCATACTCTTATTGGAATTCAATGAAGTCGTATTATAATAAATAATGAATTTGTGTAATATGTGTCCATTAACGGTGCAAACACTGCTGTCTAAATCATTCCCAGGTATTTTTGAAACGTTGAAATTCTCCGATCAATTTGCATCAACTTGAGTCTCTGCAAATTTGAAACTTCTCTTTTAATTCTTGAGATACTTGGTGAAAGAGTAAAACATTTTCAATATTTTCCACAAACGGTTCAATTTTCTTCCTTTAAAACAATCATAGAAGAAATATCAGTAGCACAATTTCCCTCCCAACATTTTAAATATGAATCGCTCTGCATGATATCTCATTAGAAGAATTAAAACTTCATGTTTTATTGTTTTGTTCTAAAACATTTGTTCAACGGTAGGATTTATGTTTTTATGCTTTCATTTTCCATTTCTTAATATCAGCAACAATGTATATGAAAACTATCGATTTAATTTTATTTTTATTTACATTCTAAGAATAAAAGAACAAATTCACTTTAACTTCGAACCTTTCTCTTCTCTTGCAGACGAACGATTTCGTTGTCGAAGTTCATGACTCTCCGGGAGACACAGTACCCAGTTAATAATTGCCGTCATTTTGACTACCCTTTTGTGACCCTTTATAGGGTGTAATACTCAGACATGTTCAAACATGTTCACTATCACCCTGAAGATCGCAGATGGTTGTCGTAGTGTGATTACACTGAGTAGGTTGCGGAATATAATGAAATATACGATACCGCTGTAATGATTTATCTAAAGAAAATACTGATTTTTAGAAAAAAAATATTTTGGGTCCTAAACAATACCTTCTGTGTCTGAAAGTGTAATGTTACAATAGGTTAAATTAATTAATTTTGTCTTTCACTTAATTTAATAATATACGCACATTAATTTGTATTTGTTATTCAAATCAAAAAACAAAAAAATTCTTTTGCAAAAAAATTAACAAAAAATTTAAACAAATTTTAACAAAAAATGATTTTGCTTGAAAACTTTAACATCAATTTAAATAAGTGTAATAATTATAATTTTCAATGAAAATGGATTTATGAGGTGTTTCATGATGCTGAGAGACGTTTAATCACCAATCCCCATCGGCAGTGGGACTTGGAACCGTCACTCGAGAGGTGAATGTCCGCCAACGAGGTGAAGTCGGGGTTCCCCTTCGTTCCTTCTCGCCCAGCGCCTTCCGGCCCACTGGGCCACACGGCGCAGGAGGTGGGGGGGGGGTGCGTGGTG
>BOPP01000036.1:8521966-8540700 GCA_017312745.1 Gryllus bimaculatus
CCCTCACCCCCCACCCCGCCTCCCCGCTGTCCCTGCTCCTACCCCTGCGGAACATTTCCGCGTTGCCCACGGGATATTAAGCGCGAAAGCTTCTCACATGGCCAGGCCCATAGGAAACGCGAAAGGCTGAGAGGAGCTGCCAAAGATATGAATGTGCACCAAGATGGATGAAAATTTCCAGTTACATCGTTATATTACATGTTTGAAATATGGTATCCTCGAAATACACATTTTCTAAACAGTTTAAAGCCGTGAAGGTACAAGAGAGATTTTTATAATATATTTTAACTGGGTATTTTTTAAACATTTCATTTGCAACTTTTTCAGTGTTTACGATTTTGACTTGGAAATGTGCTTTGTGGTATTGGGAAACTCTAAACACGAATTTGTTAGGAAAACTTAATTTTTGCAGACGATAATAGAATTAAAGCTCTGGAATTACGGTAAAAACGTCTGCTATTAATTCCTTGTACTAATGTTTTTTTTGTGGGATTATGTGTTCGCGGTTGATTTTTTTCTGTTGGAGCTCAATGGAGGTCTCAAATTAACAAATAAATTGTATATGATGAAATATTTATCATCATTAGGACTTTTTGAACGTCGAATTAAGTTCTATAATCAGAACTAACCTCTTACACTTAACTGTTGGCTTAAACGTCAAAAAATTATTAACATTAAACGTTGACAAATTTTCTTGTTGTTGTTTCAAAATACATTTTTGGCATCGGTTTCGTATTAAATTTTCTCAAAATAATATGACACACGTTTCTCAAACAAAATGGTTGAAAGGTAAAACATTAAGATTAAAAATAAACAGAAGATTCAGTTAAATTACTTTATCAAATCTCCCTTTTTGCGGCAAAAAATAGTTCATTTCTGAATGGTAAATATTTCGTAAATGTCATTCTTAGCGCCTCAAAACTACATTACAGGAATGGGTGATAATGATAATATTTTAAAATTGCTAAAATCACGATCATCCTAATACGTTGGGAGGTGTTTGCGTCAGAAAGTCAAAGCATACTAAATCTTTAAGAGGTCAATTCGAAATTACACGAGTTTGGAAACCTGTAGCAGGCTGTAGTCTGTGTGCTTAATAACAAGCAAAAATTTATAAATCGTAGTTAGTCGTAAGTCTGAGGCAGGTGTGAAAAGTTGGATAAACACCCCTTTCACTTTCTTGTAATTTCTTCGTAAGAAGAGAAATTTATGTAATGGTGCATAGGAAACGGGCGAATTTTCGGCAGAAAAACTCGTATTGCCCGGACCTTGTCTCGAAAAAGGGGATAAATCCTGTGCTTAAATAATGTAAATTACTTCCTATAGTCGGAATCCGCGTTTTGTGTGTCCTTGATACCGAAAAATTGACGGCGAAACGTCCGTCAGTCGGTCCATTTATGGTGCGACTGACGGTCCGTCCATCGATCCATTTATGGGCAACGCTAGCGCCTAAATCATTCAACCGATTTTCCCCAAAATTGATATTCCACGATTGATCTGAGTGAACTCAAGACTTTGAGAGTTACACAAGGATATTTTGATTTTTGAGTGTGCTTTACATAAAGCCTCAAACACACTTTCAAATTTTTCTCATAAATACTTCAATATTATTTTATTGAACTTTGTCCTCGGATAACGCAAGGGGGCTCTTAAAAGAATGGCACGGGTCAATCATTTTCGTTGATTTCTCAAAATTTTCGAAAAGTGTAAATTTAGAAATGCGCGAAAGTATGAGTTATTGTAGAATCCTTAGTTTACATTTCACTATTTTCAGATTCGAATATTCACCTATGTACCGAAGAATCGAATACAAAATATGCGTTATTTATATTAACAGTATTATACGTAAATTATATTCAAAAACGATATATCAACTTATGGATGAGTTTGCTATTCCTAATCCGATCAGTTCATGAGGAATTTGTAGTCATCACTTGAACTCCACCTCCCCATTTTCCCTGCTTCCCATTCAACGTGTGTTGTTTGAAATAAAACCTTCGTTCCGTCTCACGTGCAGTGCTATAGCGATCTGGCGCGTGGCCAACATTTCTCGGCTGTTTTTCAGAGATTTTCATCTCCATGTGGCGACCCCAAAAAATACGGGGATAATAAAGCTGCGCACAGAAGCCGAATAGAACAAGCAGGTCCAAGTGGCTGTAAACTAAAAGGCCGAGGAATTTTAAAGGTGATGGTTTCATTTTAATTTTTCCTGTATTTTCAATTTTCGTTTAAAATTCGTAATCGAGGTGCGTGTTGAAAAGGTTAAAATTGAAATCCTTCTCTGTTCTGAGCAGCTCTTGAATCATGTAGGCGTATTTTAAATCTCTGACGTTTTTCGAGGCACCCGTCACAAGCGCCCGTTGCCACACGCGACGTTTGGATGTTTTATCTCAAAAGTATCGAAATAACTTAAAATACCTAACATATGCCAACATATTGGATTCAATATTTCACGCCTGTCATAACAGTAGTATAGTCCAACTGAAACTAAAATATTGGCATCAGTACCTAGAAAAATAAGAGTGATAAAAGTATCCCTGAAGTAGCCCTATTTTGAAATAACGACCGAGGTAATTGCATTAAAATGTCTGCAATCGTCAGTAAATGGCAAGAGATGCTTAAGAAACTGTGTTCAATCTCAACGAAATGGTTCATTTGTAATACTCTGACACCAAGAAAACAGCGAACCAGGATCAAAGCAGGTGAAACGTTTGTCACAAAGCGTGGAGCTACTGCTTTAAAATTTGGATTGTATGCGTTTTTTGCCCCCTGGAGCTTGTGAGGGTGATGCGTGGCTCGTCTTCCTCAGGTTAGCTGGCGTTATTTTGCTGGCACCGCCGCGCCGCCACGGATGCGACCCGCTTTCTGCCGCCCCCTCCCCTGCCGCCCCCGACGCGGAAGTCGCCGCTCGTCTGCCTGCGGTGCTTGCATTGGCGGCCGCCACTTAGCGCCTGTCGCCGATACATCACGTCGGCGGCGGCAGCGGCGGCGACGGGGGTGGTGGTGGCGGCGGCGGCGGCGGCTGGAGGAGCGACACTATTGCCAGCGGCGCCGATGGTGGCGACGGTGGTGCTGGAAGCGATGATGGTGCTGGTGTTGCTGGTAACAGAAGCAGTGGCGGTGATGACGTCGTGGTAATGACGCCGGCGGCGGCGCTGATGCTGGTGATGATGGCGACGGCGGTAGCAGCGCTGGAGGATGGGGTGGAAAAAATGATGTCAGGAAAAGAAAGATGATGCACTGAGGGAAGACAGAACGGTGGAGCTGCAATGAAGCGAGGGAGCAATGACGGGGGGAAAAGGGGCCGGGGAGGCCATAAGTAGGGTGATAACAAAGGTGATAACGGCAGAAGCGAGAAGAGATATTTCAATCACTAATATTTCTGTAGCATAGATACGTTTAGCGGCTTCTACATCCTGTCAGACTTCACAAACGAGATGACAAAAAAATTATGGAAATGCAACGAATTGGATCCTCACTTTATTAACGTGAAGTGTCTGTTAAAAAATGGGTAAGTGTAAACTAGGTAGGCGCAATGTGAATCCATTACACACATAACGTTCTATTCTTACGATTTATCGTACGTAACTCAAAAAAGGGAATCTACAAACCTTAAAACCTAATTTTAATCAATTGACTTCACGCCGTTAACTATTATCTGCTGCACGGTTCACTCACGTGACAGATTATTTTGACACCCATTTAAGCGAAACTAATTTAGGGGGATTGGCCGGTGAATAACTTGAACAAACAATGTGAAATCACTTCAACAATATTTGCTAACTTGTGGTGAAATTGCAATGTTTTTACTCGTATATTAGTTTTATCATTTGACGAAATGAAGAATGGAAAAGTTTGCGTGAAAGCAAATTATTTATGATGCTAGAAATCAACAAGGGATCACATAACAGCATATTAAAAGAAATGTTATTGACATAGATCGTTCTTTGATTAAAGGTTGGTTTATCGCAACTTTAGTTGAAAGCCTGATGAAATCGAACCGCCATTTTTTTGATATTCGTGATTGTGGGCTGCTTACCTTCGAGATGCATTGCCTCCCTTTGAATTTCTGTATCAGGATATTTATTATATATTCATTAATAAGATCGCTGATGAGGTAGATACATTCTAAAAATTCAATAAACAAATGTATAATAATTAAATTAAAAAAATTGATACCGGACACCTTTTGTTTATTTATTTTATTTTATTTTCTCACATGCTTTTAGATTTCATTTTAATCAATTGTTGAAATGTTATTTTAGAATGTGTGGCAATATCGGAATAAAATAAACATTTTGTTAAAACCATGCCTAAACTGCACTCGCTAAACCTAGCACTTCCGCGGCATCACCGGCCGGCGATGGAGGTCATCTGGCAGTCGGAAGCATCATTTCGCGGAGCGACGCGGCGATTCGTCTCTGATTTACTATCGGCCAAAGCAACCGTCCGTAGGTTTGAACCGAGTTTACATACTGAGATCTACTCGTCTATTTTTTTAGGCTTCCACTCTTCTTGAGGTTCCCATCTCGATGTTGACCTGTTAACTCGAATCCAGAGACGTTCGGCACCTCGATTGCTATTAAAACATTTTGGAGTAACATTTTTACTATCATAGGTAGGGGAATGGAGACTGGGTTTCCACAAGCGAACGTATTCTCATCGATCTGCTATTTCTTACATGTTTAGTCACCACATCAATAGAAGTACGATATATAGAATGATTATATAAGCGTCTTTATCGTGAAACATCAAGAGATTTCCTTGTTGCATCACTAGCGTTCTTCATTACGTCCCAATGAAATGACATTGGCGTCCTTTCATATGAAATATTTGTCTCGTCTGAATATAAGTCTGCGTTCGTCTTCCCATTGAGCGGCGATAGTGATGAAATTGGATAGTATCTGTAGTATAAGCTGTCTAGAAAGCTAATAATTGCACGCACAGATAACAACAGTCCAATCCACCAGACGACACGTGGTCAGGTAAAATATACGCTTGAACAATTCCGCCATTAGGCACATCCAGACCAGTTTTTTTTCTTCTCACTGTGGAAGAATTTCGTTCTGGAATTTTACCCTTAGGTTTGATATACTGCTAGATACTTCAGGATTATCGATTTACCAATGAACTCAGTGTTATCATCTTTTTACGTTCTCTTTTGTAGACAGTTTGTCCTTTCGGTGATTGCTTTTACTCTCGTTTCCACTTTTCTCCGTTACATACACTTACCTTCACTTCAACGTATCCTGCACTTCCTTTCAGATAATTTATTTTCCTATTTTCCTGTCTCTATTAGGCCGGCCATTCACACTCTCTCCGTATAGGCGAGATCCGATTGATGTCTTCCAATTAGATGACATACAAAATACTCTATTCTTAATCCCTCCTAATGTTTTCCCACAATTCCATTTACATGGACAATGCGTTAGTGAATATTGCGCGGGCATTATTACGCAAGTTATTAACAAGAGACATACTTTTATTCAGCAAATTCATTTCCTAATTGAAAGGGAGATATCTAGCAAAAAGAAGGCAAGTTTTTAAAACACTTAATATTTGCAACACTAACAAAGAGAAATGTGTGTGAGATTTTAACGGACAGTTGGATGGACGGGTGGGTCGAGCCTTTCGGTGTTGGATTGCCTGGATTCATTATCACAGCTCACCTCATGTCATTCACTGTATTTTGTACAAAACTTCCGAACAGTTTCATTATAATATGTCAAGCGCGTTCAGTAATTTATCAATGACGGGCACAGAGTTATTTATTTCATTTTATAATATATGAATCAGCTGCTATACACAATGTATTTGTTTTATCAATTGGACGATTGCATCAAGTGAAAATGTTACGGTTAACATTTATAATAAATGTTCGTAGTCCTGTTTATAATTTGTTTGAAACTTTTTAATAAATAATTTCAAAATTTTTGAGTTTGCAAAAAACTCAATTGAAAGTCTTACAAAACTTCAACTCACAAATGCAATAGCATTTACAAAGTGCTGGAAATGTAAATATTAAGGACGTGATAAATATTTAAAAAAATTACATTAGTCCATTTTTGAAACAAATGTACAGCAAAATGAACCTTACATCTCAAATACTGAAATTGGAACTAGATGCACGAAGAGTTTGAAGAAAAAATTTGGAGCAGTATTTGAGAATGAATATACGGAAGTTTGTGCTAGATTTCAGAGAAAATGGTTTAGTTTTCGAGATACTTTGCCATACGTACATTATTTAAAGCATATGCACTAATAACTATAACAATGTGAAAAAATTGTCGCTAATGTAAATATTAACGACGTGAGAGAAGTCAAAAAATTACATTTTTGTATTTTTTGAAAAATAACAAAAGAATAGAGCAATATGGCTCTCTATGTCGTATCATAGAGTACATTAAGCATTATCCCTACCAAAAGTTCAAAGAAAAAATTTGAAGTCTTTTTGGAAAAATCTTGTTTATGTAATTTTTAAAAAATGTATACATTGTAGTTTCACGGCTTGCAGCAGCTCTGCGCTGAAGCGCAAGGTAGAGGGTTGAGGGTTCTAAAAATAGCCGCCTGAACAAAAGGCTGGAATTTCCAGAAGATTGGACCGCATGCAAAGACAACGTCAAAGACATGTTTCCATGGAGCGCGTGGGGGGGGGGAGAAATGACGTGGAGGTCCTGTGACTCGCGCCTATATAACGTCCCGTCGTGATGGCGCGTGTTGGTAACAACCCTGGTTTCCTCGTAGCGAGTCCACAAAACTTTGTCCGTCCAGGGTGGTGCGGAGTACCGATGGCACATGGTGGTACGATGTGTTCGGACCAGGTGACGTGTTTCTCGAACACTATCAGGTAGATTATCGATCTGTCGGGGCACACCAGGTGCCAATTTGCCAGGTGGCCTAGCAGGCCTGTCGCAGGCGTCGCCGCAAGGCGCATGTAGGGAGAGGAGGGCTGCAGTTGTAGCTCTAACAAACCGCCTTAATAGTGAGAGTTTGTATATATGTACATCTATGTAAATAAACTTGTATATACTAATTCGTATCTGTGTTCCTTGTGGCGTAGATCCCTACCCACGACGTTACAATGTTGCACGCAATTTTGCGCGAAATCTGCTAAAATTAAAAAACAATGTACATGACCTTAAAAAAAGACGTAATTAAGAACAAGAAACTTCATTTAAATGAAAAATCTCTATCTCCAATTTTGTAGTTGTAGGTAAATGCCGAAAAAATTAAAACTTTCTAAAATTAAGTTTTCGAAAAGTTGAAGTTAACCCTGGATATCGGACCGATGTCATCCTTATAAGTGTGTTTTTTTCTGTTCTTACAAGAATTTAAAAATAAAAATTGGAGCCGCTTTTGAGGAAATTTTGAAAATGTTCCACCCGTGACCCGATAATATCCATTTTGCAAAAAATCATACGTAAGGTATAGACAAATGGCTAATGGTGTCCACAGGCTAACTGACTATACGGACAGACATACTGCCGGACGTTTTGCCGTCAAATGGTTTTTCGGTATCAAGAGCCCACTGAACAGGGATTCTGGTTACATCAAGTATTAGAGGATTTTGTCTTAATTTTGCAACACGATTTATCCACCTTTTCGTTATCTGGACCCGGCAATGAATTTTTGTGCCAAACATCCGGCGTTTCCCCTCAGCATTACATAACTTTCCCTATTCTGTTATACGTATATTACTCCTTCGTATGCGTATGTATGCGGGAAAGTAAACATATTGAACGGTGTGTGAAGCATCGTCCCTAGGACGATGCGGGGGCGGGGCGGGCGGAGGAAGGGGCAGGTGAGGCGCAGCGGAGCGGTAATACCAGGCAGTGACTCCTCCCTTCCCACCCCCCACCCCCAGCCCGACAGCTGGGCAGCCGGCCTTTGAAGTGGGCGAGGTGGTGTTTACGATCACAAACCACCGCTCCAAGCAGGTTACTACTTGCGCATCGCGTTGTTTTGACTGCCCAACTCAAGGTGTTTTGTCTCTGCATTGACCGATTTCTCTCTGGCAAGTATTTTCTTTCCTGACAACCAAATTCTGACCATTTGGTTACCTACCTGCCCTGAAAATGTTACTTTAATGTTGTAGTTTTTTCTTGCTGTATGCATGTTATTTCATTTTGTGTCAATCGGCACTCAGTCGTTTTGAGTGATCTTATCTGTTTTTGTCTTTTCCAATTAATCATTAATCATACTATCTCTTGAATAATTCGTTAATAATACCTCAACATTTGTCATGCTAAAATTATAGAGGTGAGGGGGTTTATATTGGGTGAAGAGGTGGTCCCATTTTTTAAAATTAAAAATCTCGAATGAAAATTCAAATCGACCCCAAGATATAGATATTTACCACAGTGGATACTACTACTTTAGATGAACGGCAGCAGCGTTTTAACGACGAGAAAAATGCCAATGAGACGAGAGAGACGATCATGTGATGTTGATAGTTCGGTGCATCTACCAAAATATTTTGAATGTACCATATTTAAACCAATGTACTATTCTTTATATTTTTACGTGGAATATATTGATAGAACAATCACATTCGTGACCCCGGACATATTGATCGATGTAAAATATTACAAAACCGCAACACAAAAAATACCAAACATTTTGAATCTACTTCTCATTCACAGGTGATGCCGACCGCATTACTGGGTCCAAAATTTCCGAATTTTGGGCGGATAACCCTGGTATATGGTTTTGTCAAATCGAGATGTATTGGATCAAATTTAAGTTGTTTCTCATTACGGATAATAAAACAAAGTATTCCTATATAATTTCAGCGTGAGATCAATGTGAATTCACAGATTACCCTCCCACGTCATCTTGGAACATCTCAAAACTGAATTAGATTGTGGACTTTCTGTTTCAGAAGAGAAAAAAGCCTCTTGCCAACAGCTTAGAGTGTATCGACAAGCCTCGGACGAGCCTGTAGCACGGCGGTTGTAAATATGTCGCAGTTGCTATCGAGTTGTTTGTTTGTACAAAGGAACAACATGGCTACAACAAATTTACAATCAGCTCAATCCAAGCCAGCGAGTATATTTAATTGACTTTCATCTAACATTCATTTGTTACGCTAGTCTCGTACAAGTTTTCATCACGGAAGATGGCAGTGGTGGTTCTTCCCCTGGAGCGTAGTAAGATTTGTGGTCGACCTACTAGGGCTTCCGAGGTTTTCCCCATCCAGGCATCTCTTAGTAGTGGTGCATCGCCCCAGCCGGGTCGAGCTCTAAGCTTTCGACTGGTAATGAAGGGTAGTATAGTGCACGTAAGTGAAAGTGTGTGTACATAATTGATGAGGGTCGTACAAGAAAAGATCGCAGGCGGTCCGTGGTCCGTTTGTCAGGGAACTACTTCGGCATATGCCTACTATTGATCGGAGAAACCAGGTAAAACATTCGAACAGAGCAGCCGACCGCTAGAATTCTCCTCCAGAGAGAGGCTAAATTCGATCTAGCCATGTAGCTAATATTGAAAATACGCCACCGTCGAGACTCGAACTCTTAAGTCCTCTCTTTCCAATGACATCAGTTGCCCTGAGCAATTTCAGCCAGTGCGGAATATGAATTTACAGTGCAATAGAGATGGCTCCACACATTCTTTCTTCTTCGAGTAGCGAGCAACTGCTCGCCGAATCGCGAGTAGTGTGGATGAGTTGCTTGCTGTTTGCCGTGTGACGAACATTCCGTGCTCGCCCTACCGCGCCGCCGTGTGTCGGTGTTTAGGACACGTCAAAGCGAGCGAACGTTCGCCGAACGCATCAGCTGTTCGGGGCTAGGCGAGCGGTAACTCGTTTGCTCGGCGACTGGCGAATGTGGAGCCGCGTTAAAGCGAATGCCCCCGAAGGCCGAGCACTCGCGCCCCCGTGGTGCGGTCGGAAGGAGGCGGAGAGGAAGCCTCGCCCAGCACTGCGAGGGGGAGGGGGGGGGAGGCGTGGCTCGTTCACGTAGCCTTTGTGGAGCAACTATTTTCGTATTTTTCCTTCCTCCATGCCTTGCGCTCTGCTCTGTGTCAACAGGCTCGGTGATGTTTGTGAATTTCGAAGGCGCACAGATATACTTTACCTTCATATTTTATTTTTCAAAATAACAATAACGTGAATGTTAATACTCTGAGTGTGCGAAGTTTCACATTACGTCTTACTAGTAGAAAGTGGTATTTTGTAGTATATTCTGTTTTCATAAGTTGAAAAAGGGAAAGAAAACGTCATAGTCTGATCACAATGTGCAATGCGTTGAGAGGAAATTTTGTGGTTTTAAAAGTGAGAACATGGTATATTTGGATCATTATTTTAAGCTCATTATTCTTGGAGAAATTCAGTAGTTTTTACGTCTCAATGAAAATTTGTATTAATATAAATCTGTTTTAAAGAAAAGCAATAATTCGTTTCTAAATGAATAATACCAATTAAAATGTCAATTCTTCCAATTTTAATTGGTTTCGTTCACTTACAAATGAACTTCCTAAAAGATCTAGTGGAGCATAATCTGCTACCTTTCTTAGTAAGTTAAGAAGATACATGTGTAGATAAAAAATAAAATTTGTACGTCCCAGACACTTTGTGGAGCTGTGTTTGGGTCGCTCCTTAGACGAATTTGATTCTCTCTTTGCGCAAGGAGTCACACATATTTTAGAAGAAAAGTCTTTCGGAAGCGTTACATCCTCCGTGCAACCGGGTTGGTTTTGGGGCCAGGTAGATGAACAGGCATATTGAAGCCAGTGCAGGTAATATGCGTCTAAAATGAGGTCGTCAAAATCATGAGACCAAATGAAGAGATTCAAAAGAGCAGAAGAAATAATAATAATAATAATAATAATAATAATAATAATAATAATAATAATAATAATAATAATAATAATGATAATCCCTTGTGGTGTGCGCCACGGATTCTACCCTGTCGTAATATGCGACTAACAGAAGCAGCTATCCACTGTCCCTCCATCTAAAACTGATTGATCTTTCACTCGCCATTCCTTTTTCCGCTGTTCCCTCTATTCCTCTTCCCAAATGTTACCTTAGCTGTCCTTTAGCTGTTTTTCAGATTCTGTTTCCAAAATATTTCGTATCCATTTCAGCTTTACGTTCACGTTACATTCCTCGAAGACCAATGTGGGGACTGAAAGAACAGCTACGGCACGTGGGCAAAGCCACTTTGAGTGTCGACTATCAGGGCAATGGAAACTGCCAAATCGGATGCCTGTCTATTCTTCTGGAAGCTGGGAGGTGACCTGTGCTCCTGACTGCCGGGAATGGAATTGGGGAACCAACTGGCAAGTGGGATATGGGACAGCACCCGAAATAGCCAAACGCATGTTTTTGCGGGCTGTAGGTGCCTGAGCATCGACTTAAGGTGTTGGGTGATGGTGCACAAATGGGACTCGGTGTCCGAGGTGAGAGGTTCTTCCACTCTACCACTTCCGGTTCATCGGTGAAGTGAAAAGGGAAAAATCCTTGATTCTGACAAAATCATTCTGATGTGTGGTACAAATATACAAGAACTTGGGCAAGAGGGTACTTATAAATATTTAGAGGTACATCAACTTTTGAGCACAAGTGAAGCAAGGACGAGGCATTATATTCAAAATAAAGTCTTGCAAAGAGTCACAAAAATCTGTAATTTTTTTTTAAATGGAAAGAACGTCATATCATCTATCAAAATTTGGGCAGTACCTGTGGCTGTCTGTACATTTAGGTTTCTTCACTGGACAAGAACTGCACTGCTGGAATATAGTGGAAATTGAAAACCACTCTTACCAAGTATCGCATGATCGATCCCAACAGTTCAATGGCAAGTCTTTTCTTAGATTTATTATATCTGCAGGTATGTTTATACAACATGGAGGCAGAACACTACAATTAAAATATTACAATTAGCAATTTTGATACAATGTAACTTTAAATCATTTTAAGACAATAGTAATAATAATATGCTAACAATAAAGACAATAATAACAATAACAGCATTAACTCTACATTTTATGACAGTCCTGCACAGATATTTTAACTAATAAATACACTTTTTAAATACACTTCACTTCACATCACTTCACTACACTTGAACTTCTCTTTCTACTTCTCTATTGCACTACCCTTCACAACACGTCACGACACTTCAACTCAACTACTACTTATAATTTTATGTGTGTGTCCAGGCCAGGTCAAGTGACTGCCTATCAGACAAAAGGAGGCCCGACAACATATTAAGAGATATCCAATGACATTTGTCACCTCAGTGTAAAGCGCTCAGTATAGCCACCTTTCTGTGATTTGAATGCGACTGGAAATGTATCCCTTGCGAAGTTACAAAGAATATCACTCTCCTCAAGTACAACAGAAAACATCCAATGATATACACGGAATTCTAACCCACACTTCAGTGTCAGAGTGTATTGACGCAAATACTTCAAGCCTTATGTACGTACAATAATTTTGATCTGAATTTCATGTTAAGCTAGATAATAATGTTAAAACTAGGCAGTAGTGTTTATTCATGTAATTGATAAATTAAAAGGACGGCTTCTCGAATATTTTGTTATGAAGTATTAGTGATTAATACAGTTATAAGACAAAATGAATATAAATCGATTTTGTTTCAAATTTATTTTTAATTACTGATATGTAACAATTTGTGTTGAATGAACAAAAGCGTATTGTAAAGGATGTAGGCACACAGGTTGGATCAAACTTTCATGGACTTGTCTACGCCGAGTCTGTGCCGCTTCTTGCGGCATAATGCACTTGTTGAAACTTCCATACAAAAGGCCTTTGCACGAGAAGACCTGCTTGGCTCTATCG
The DNA here is from genome assembly GCA_017312745.1 of Gryllus bimaculatus. Lineage (NCBI taxonomy): Eukaryota > Metazoa > Arthropoda > Insecta > Orthoptera > Gryllidae > Gryllus > Gryllus bimaculatus. Next base: position 8,534,775 of record BOPP01000036.1, read on the forward strand.
GATAAGGCAGTACGCACTCGGACGGTCGTGGGTGGCTCCTGTGAAAGGACGAGAGTGGGGCGGGGCTGTGTGAGCGGCGGAGGGCGCTGCAGATGTGTGCCATTGTGATCGAGAACGAAGGCGCCATTTCCCCCCACCCACAGCCACATCTCGTCCTGAAAAGAGAGTGCACCAAAGAATAACTAGGGGTGCTAAAAAACCACATAGTTTCTCGCATCATTTCTAACTGATCCGCTATATTATACTAATATATAAACTTACGTTGTTGGTGGATGAAAACATTTTTGTATTTCCACTCTGCGGTCCGGACTCAGCTTCTCAGAGTTAATTGCCAACACCACTACACCACAGAAGCGTCGTATGGCAAGAACCTTCGTAAGAGCGAGAAAAAAATAATATTAGGAACCGTTAGGGATACCACGGTAAAATAAACTAGTGGGGCTAAAATAGCACGTACTTTCTCGCCGTATTTTCAAGCAAAATTACGCGAAAAGTACTCAAATTTTCGAAAAAATATGCATGACCTTATTTCAAAAATCTATCCTTAAGAAACAGATTTCATTAATGGAAAAAATCCCGATTATTAATATTTTAGTTGCAGGAAGATTGTGAACTTTTGCATTTTTCGAAAAATCAAGGTTGAATTGAATTGAATTGAATTTGCCTTATTCTTCTTCAAGGTTCTTCACACTATCCAACAAAAAAAGTAATTATAAAACAATGGAAATTTTTTTTTTTGAAAAATTTGAAAACTTCCCAGGGGTAATGTAATTTACTCCGAGAATTAAAATATAGGTTTCAAATTCAAGGGACCGCGACATCAGTCTCATCGATTGGGGAATATCAACTTTGGAGAAAATCGACTGAACGTTGTTTAGCCACTGGCGTTGTTCACAGATGGACGAACGTTTTGTCGTCATTCGGTTTTTCGGTATCAAGGATCCACAAAACATGGATCCTGGATGCACCAAGTGATAGAGGGCTTTCTTTCTAAACCTAGCAACTGGATTTATCCACTTTTTCGTTACCTGTAGGTTACAAAAGGGCCCTGTAATAAGAGTTTTATGCCGAAAATTCGTCGTTTTTTCGCGCAGCATTACATAACTTTCGACTCCGTAGCAAGAGAGTAAAACTAATTTGGTGCCATAGATAGATTTTATAATGTATTTAAATTTCTGGTTTATAGATTCATTAGTGTACTTTATTCTGTTCAAACAGATGAGAGACAAACAATTAATTTGACGTGGCATACGTTTTAGAAATCGCATAAGACAATGAAAAAATGTTTAAAAGTTGTTAGACTTACAGACATGGTTTGTTTATGTCTATTGATTATATTTGTAAGTTTGTGTGTTTCAAACAATTTTCAATAAAGTTTCTCGAATTCTTAATAGTTTCATGCAACAATACATTCATGAGATATAACTAGAAAATTAATATCCCGGCGTGTGACTCTAACTGGCGACATTTTGGTCCAAAGCGCTGAATCCGTACACGTCACTTAACCACCTCGGCCATCCGGATGGAGCACGAGCTCTGCACTTCCATACACCACCAGTAGTTTATTTATTCACGGTTCGTTATTACATGCCAAGAAAAACATTAATTAAAATAATCGCGCGGGTTTTGAGAAAATAATTTTTTTTAGAAACTGCGTGCATTTTTAAGACTCTAATTAAACAAAATCCGCTGGTTTTTACAAAAATATGTACATGAATTTCTTTAAAGAGGAGATTTATTTACTACAGACTTCGTTTAAAGCAAAAAGATGAATGTTGTTTCTGTTTAAGCAACAACGCAATTTCATTTCAAAATGACAAAACGGTCGAAAAGTACGAAGATGTCGAATAGGACGAAAAGAACTGAATAGGACGAAGAGGTCGGAGACGAGACGAAACATTTCAGTGCCGTCTCGGTAGTTGAGGTGGTTAGAGGGTGAACCGACTCAGCGCCTCAGTCGGAATGGTCGAGGGTTCGAGTTCTGACGTGGGCATGGTTGTTTGTCTCATGTATGTCATGTATGTGTGTTGTCGCGGAAAGCTTTGCGAGCCTGCTGACCACAAACTGAGGAGCCCGCAAGTGTGTCAGTGTCTACTGTAAAGGCTAATATGTGTCCCCACGAGAGATATAGGATGCATAGTCGAAAATCGGCATTCCCTGAAGCTGGAAAAGTCTCTGCAAGAAAAAAAATACATTTCAGTAGTATTAAGTAAGTTTCCTACTTTTATTCACCTGCGAAACCGCTTATAAGACTAGTCAGGATACTTAAAAAAATATCGTCTTTCAGAAGCTCAATTTAGTTTCATAAGACACATTGCAGATTGCTCAAAAATAAACACGAAACATAAGCACGTGGATATGTGCCAGTTGCACACGGGAGTCGAATTTTGTACCGTCAGAAATTAACTGGAGACTTTTTAAATAATACAATATAAATTTAATTGATAAACCATTAACTAGTATATAAAATGTTTTCTTCTTACGTTAACACGAAAACACTGCCACCATAATTTAAATTAAAAACTTGAAATAAAGTCGTTTTTCGATCTAAATTTCTCCCCTTTCAAGTGTTTTCCGTCTTGCTTCTTCAATGGTTGAAGAGCGCGTACAAAAATTGCAGCTCCACCTCTGAATGAGGAAAAGTCGCACATCTTCCTCGTGGAACAGGAAAATCATCGCGCGCCTTCGATAAGGAAAGATAAGCCCGCTGGCTCTTCTTTCGAAGTGATAAAACTCTGTATGGGACATTTATCACCCGTAATAATTATTCTTAATTAATTTAGAAAATGGTATACTTCATTTCCAAAATTCCGTTGGAACTAGACGCAACAGATGAATGAAAACCAGTAATGTTGGTCTATCTGGCTAGTTCCACTATCTAGTTAGTTAAAGTGCAATAAAATACTATTTAATGTTTATAATGTTTAGATTCTCCCTCTCTCTCTCTCTCTCTCTCTATCTATCTATCTATCTATCTATCTCCCCTATAGAGTCGAACTAAATAGGAAAGTTTGCATAAATTTGATTAGCGTGGTGTTGAGATACAGCGGTGTCGCGTGGTGGAAGAGCCGAAGGTATGTTTGCTACAGAAAACCAACAGTATAATAGTCCGGTGTATTTATGTGTTAACATGTGTGCTCTTTTTGTATCTTTGGGTGATTAATATATGTTCGTTATTCAATTCGTGTCGTGTCGTTTTCCGTTAGTCATAAACATGAGATTCGTACATTTGAGGTTTCAGCGTACAAATTCGGGAAAAAGATTTGCTCGGATTGTCGGAACGTATAAGAAAAAATGAGGTTATCCGGACAGAATTGAAGCGGATATACACGAAACGAAGCAAGTTGTACATGTGTAATGACAGTCACGAGATCATTTAAGTTTTTTCGTATTTCAACGCGTATTCCGGTTGCAAGTCAAGACAAATGTCGAATAACAGAACAAAGAACAAGATGGCAGACAGAAAAGAAACAACAGCCGAAACAGGCATAAGCAAAATTGACAAGATGGGACAAAATGATGAGACATCAAAGCGTATTCCGCAGACAATCATGGATGGAGGATCTGTAATTGACATCAAAGAGATCGAAAAATTCACAATTGATCGGATACAAGAAGAAGTGGGGAAACTTAAGTTCCCGACTGATGGTAAGAAGCTACATCTGGCTGAACTGTTGTAAAACGGCAGCAATTTTCCTGGGGGTAACTAATGACTCGATGAATTAGGAGAACTATATCAAGAATCCAGAAGACAAAGGACAAACACATAACAGTGACTCAGAGAAAGAAAGTAACACAGAAATAAAAAAGCAATTGAATTCTGTAATTGGGTGCTTTTTTATTTATGTTAATTTTTCTTTCTGATCAAATATATTAATTTCTTTTGTAAATGAACATTTTACTTGTTTCTGTAGTGTTTATTGTTTTTGAAATGCAAACGCTTGCATAAAAAGTATTTTTTTAACCAACGTTTGAGTGCGAATTACGGCTCAACCATTTGAAATATCGACGGACTGTTAGAGAAAATATACTTAAATTTAACTTAATAGATTGTTTTCGAAGTTTCGTTGTTTTCTTCACGGACGCCTGTGTATATAGAACTTCTCGATATCCTTAGAAGTAAAAGAACGCAGAAATTCTTGGAGATCGTAGGAGGTGGTTCATGTGACGAACGGGCATCGACAGGTATTGAAAATAAAGATATGATGAGGAAGGGTATCGCGTGTCCCGTGTTCCGTTGTTTCAGGTACTGTTGTGAATCCGCATAATATTGATGTGAGCAAACCACGAAACCGACCAATCAACTAACCAGGCTTCACAAGTCTCTTGTGGCTTCCTTTTTTTGATTTCACGTCGTCGTATAAAAATTGTCCAAGTCTTTGAGCTACACTATGTAATCAAACGTATCCAGACACGTGGCTGAAAATGACTTGCCATCGTGGACTCGTGGCTTCCTCCATCGGTAATGTTGGAATCCAACAGGACGTTCGCCCACCCTAGGTCTTGATGACAGCTTCCACTCTCGCAGGCATACTTTCAATCAGGTGCTGGAAGGTTTCGTGGGAGATGGCAGCCCATTTGCTGGCAACCCACTGAGGAGAGGTATCGATGTAGGTCGGTGAGGCTTGGCACGAAGTACGCGTTCTAAAACACCCCAAAGGTATTCCATAGGATTCAAGTCAGGACTCTGTGCAGGCCTGTTCACTACAGGGATGTTCTTGTCGTGTAACCATTTCGCTAAAGGTCGTGCAGTAGGAACAGATGTTGAAAGATGTAATCGCCATACCTGAATTGCTCTACAACAGTGGGAAGCAAGAAGGTGTTTAAAACATCAACATAGGCCTGTGCCGTGATAGTGCTACACAAAACTAGAAAGGGTGCAAGCCCCTTTCATGAAAAACACGACCAAACCATAACACCATTTTGGATGAGTCCGGATACTTTTGATCGCATAGTGTATATAGGTTGGTCACTTGATTAAGTGAAAAGCTGGCGATAGCTGATATGAAACCAGATGGACGTCGGGCCGGTTTTCCTCGTGTCCATTTCCCGGAAGGGCCTCGGTCGCTCTCGAGCTGTAATGCAATGGAAGCGGATGGGCAGTGTGTCTATCAGGAGCCCCCCGCTCACTTTTCCATATCTCTTGAAAACTTGCAAATGCGCAGATTACCTCCACAAGTCCTAGATAACCCTTCAATTGCATTTAGTAATGAATAAGCTGCGGATTTGTAGTCACAAAATAATAGAAATATACAGGCAGATTAGGTATTTAAAAATGCAAAGTAGACATTTAAGTAGAGATGCTACAGAATGACACAGATGTTCTCGTACTAATTAGTTTGCTATTTTTTTGGCCAGTTCTAGCTTTTCGTTCGTACTCCATCCTTTTGCCAGCTGCCATCGATTGACGCCCAAACATCATTTTTTCACTTTTTTTCAATATTTCGTTTTCCTATCGGTGAAACCGAAATATTACTTTATGAATATAACAGAAGGGTAAAACATGTTCTATGTGGACATTTTCGTTGAAAAAATTTGTAGACAGTTTTTTCGAAAATGGCGTTCAAGTGTTACTCTATATTAGAAATACGCAGCTTTTTTACAGAACACTATGAGTTTTCGAAAACGTTAACTGCTAGTTATTTGAAGTGCGTCTTCTCACCAATGAAATAATGTGTACAAATTGCTGGAAATGCGTATTTGAAGCATGCGAGATAATTAAAAAAAATACATTTGTATATTTCTTCAAAACGCAAAAGAAAAAATGTATTTTCATTCATCTTAAAAAGTGCAATTAGCACTATCTGTACGAAACGATTAAATAAAAAAATTGAAACCGACGGACGGACAACCGGATTGACGGATGGACAACCGAACAGACGGACGGATGGACAACCGAACAGACGGACGGATGGACAACCGAACA
>BOPP01000036.1:8545059-8650046 GCA_017312745.1 Gryllus bimaculatus
TCCAAATCCCGTTGCTCCCTCTTTACTCCGTTTCGACTCGCTTCCTCCTCCGCCCCACTCCACTCAACTTGGACCCAACCTCCCGGCGCCTTACTGCTCCCACCCCCTCTGCTCACCTGCCGCCCTCCGCTCGCTGCTCCCCGCCTGCGCTCGCTCCTTTCCGTTCGAACAGCTGCACCCGCTTCCCCCTCCGTCCCAACTTCCCAACTTGCCCCCGCCTGCGCCGCCCCGCCCACCACTGTCTTATCTTCACACGTTCATTCATTTTATATCCCCGCTCCCCTTCGCTCTGTCTCCTCCCCGCTCCGTTCGTGCCAAATGGCTCGCCCGTTCGTTTCCCGCGCTGCCGTGAGCTACCGTTTCTCATCACTCGGTTCTACCCTTTGGTTTGCAATGCTCCACCTCGCTTCGTCCTAGAACCTCCCCCCCCGCCGCCGAACTGTGCCCCACTCTGCCCAGCCGTCCCTCTCGCTCTTCTCGTTCCTTACCCGTTCCTTATACCTCTGCGCTTGGCCCCGCTCCACCTCGTTGCACCCGCCTCCGGGCGGCCCCGCGCTGACCCTCGTCACACCTTCCTCCTCCTTGCCACTCCGTCCACTTACCCCGCTCCCGCCACTCTACTTCTCAACCTTCCACCACGCGCCTCTCAGCTCCCGCCCCGCCCCGCCCCGCCCGCCCCGCGCCGCCCCGCCACACGCCGCTCGGCGCTCATCCGACTCGCCCCATCCCGCCTCGTTTGTTCGCTTCTTCTCGCCCTCCTCCGCCGCCCCTCTTCATTTTGCCTCGCCGGACACTCTTCAAGGCACGGCTTCAAGCCACCCAGCGTCCTCGCCCGATCCTCTCTTCCGTTTTAGGCTGCCGTAGTTCGATATATTTTCCTCCAAAAACTAAAACTCAACCGTCCCCCCAGATCCCCCCTGCCGCGCCACCTCCACCGCGACTGGCCCTTTTCCCGCCCTCCTCCCCTATCTCCGATTCGCCCCGTGTTGCTGCCCACGGTGCGAATTTTTGGCTGGAAGAAACCCAATCACGTTCGGCGTGTTTAAAGTTTGGCCAAAACCGGCTGACACAGCTCAGGGCAATATCTATTGCCATACTCGCTTTCTGCGATCTTAGGGTCAGAGTATCGAGGGGTTTTCGTAGCTGGGGCAAAATCAGACGATGACTGGAGGAGAACTCTAATAGGCGTCTCCTGCGATCGGTAGTTTTCCGTGATTTCTCAGTTCTCTACTTAACAAAGACGCCATGTAACATGCGTGATCTTCCTTTCTTCACCTTTGTTCCCTCATTTCCATTTACACCCACGTACTACCTACGTACAAGCACTACATTATCACACATGTCAGGGACCAGACAGCTTAGAGCTTGTCCGGCTGCAGCAGTCGTGCTCACGATACCTTAAGTCATATATGCCTTAAGTCAACGGGACTCTCGGAAACCTTAAATGAACAATCAATAATTCGCGACTCTAGTATTTCTTGGCGTTTGCACGAATAAACACCCTCCCCTCATTTCCAGATTTGAATTCCATTGTTGTATTAAACTAGTGTGTTTTGTCGTTAATATTAGATTGGTTTTGAAATATTTTATGGTTACGATTCATACCACGGTACCTTTCCTTGTAATAGAGAGCAGAAAAAGATTAGTAAAACGAAAATTCATGGATGCAGAATTTTTCGAGCGTATAATTGCTAGGTACACAACGACAGGTCACACATCGCATAATTACAGAGTTATCTGACAAGCAACGTTAATGCAATTTGCTATTGACTCTCTTGCACCACTACATTAAATACGTATATTATTTACAGCTGAATCGTTCATCTATAAAATCTTCAAAATGACTTATTCGCGCCCGAACAGTCTTCCTCTTTTATGTCAAACACGATAAAAGGGGCTCACGATCAAAGATTTTTAAATTATATATATATATATTATATATTATATATTATATATTATATATTATATATTATATATTATATATTATATATTATATATTATACATATTATATATTATATATTATATATATATATATATATATAATTGCACAACATGACATTACAATTCCTACATCCTACCGCGCTATAACCCTTCCAGTTCTGCCATGCACTCTAAATGGTCTCTCCATAGTATCAAAGCCACGGAAAGGGGATCATATAATCCGGCTAAGACGAAAAAAACCTGAAGGGGGACAACAAAAATAATATGTTCATGATTACTTAATTTCTACTATTTTACCTTGTACATGAAATAGTTCATGCCTCGATAATAACATTCCTTAAGATACGAAATCAGTAGTTTGTCCACCGTACAATCCTTTTTTTGTTGATTGCACCTAAGTTCTTGTTAGAGTTGAGTAAATCGTAAATATGAAGAAAGAAAGCACCAATAGATTTTTGAGTTTATTTTTTCACACAAGTAACGGCGGTCCGAAGGCAAAGATGAAAAATACCCTGAAAATTTGGCAAGTAAACTAGAAGTATAAAATTTCTCATGTTTAACTTTGGAAAATGTCAAACAAAATTTTCCGAATACACCGTTAGTTACGAGTATAATTTATTCTGTGTTTTATTCTGAATTGTCCTGAATGCATGTTTTAGTACATGTCATCCATTTTCTGTTTTTTTTCGGAGATTTATTCGTATATGTCTTGTCCATAATAATTAATCAATATTACTAATCGATCTCTTCTTCGGTCCCACTTGTTCAACGAAGTTTTTAATTTGCATTTCAACGCTACAGAACATCAATATAGTCGCCTATAATTGCGCCCTTACTGACCCCAAACCCATTGCATTGAGGTTACCGCTCGCTACTCGAGGTGACCGCAGCCTTGGGATGACGGAATAGGTCAATCAGGTTGCGCGGAGCCCAAGCGCGTCTGAAACACAGCTCGTCAATTGTAACAGCAAATGAGTTCTCGTTCAGCAGGAGAAATAATTTGGATTAAATGTTTTGCGTTTACATGATCTGTTGTAGAAATTAAATCAATTCTTCATGAAGAATTACAAATATGCCAGCTCTTATCTCCTATTTTTACTTTCTCTTAACGAACGTATGTACGGAATAATATACGTAGTATAGAGAAAGCTACGTAATGCTGCGGCAAAAAAAAACGGCCATTTTTCGAGAGGATTGTGTTGACAACTCGAATTGTGCGGTCCTGATTCCGAGAAAGGGAACAAATTCTATTTTAATAAGTAGTAAATTATTCCTTCTAACTCGTTATGTAGCCAAATTCCAGGAATTGTGAATCGTTGATATCGAAAAAGAGATTTTTTCAAAATGTCCATCCGTCCGCGCGTTTGTCCGTCCGTGTGAACAACACTAGAGCGTAATGTATTCATAGGAGTTTTTCCCAAATAGATATTCCCCAGTCGATATTACTTGACTCGAAGATCAGCGATTTTGAAAACATTCTTCAACTTTTGGGGGTACTTTCCTCGAAGCTTCTGGGACATTTTCAAAATTTTCTCAGAAATGGCTCAAAATTTGTACTTTAAATTTCTTGTAAGAATAGAGTAAAATGCAGATGTATTTTACTCTACTATTACTTCTCCATTCAGCTATAATGATGGCGTATGTCCGTTTTTCACTGTTATCAAAAGTTTAAATTTTTAGGCGTCTTTCTACAACTACAAAATAGAAGATAGATTTTTCCTTCACGAATTTTTATTTCATACAGTTTACGAACAGTTTTTGAAAATTTGAGTCGTTTTCGTGCAATATTGCATGCAATATGTGCAATATTAAAAAATAACAAAAACATCATTTTAAGTATGTCACGTTATTAAAACGAAGGTACTTCATAAGAAAAGAAAGTGATCTATTCGGGAAAAAAATATAATTACCGATACCTGGTAACAAAAAAGCTAAAATTTCTAAAATCCAATTACTTAATATAGAAATAATCCTCTAACACATCGAGTGGCCAGAAACCATGTTTTGTGAGTCCTTGATACCGGGAAATTAATCGACAGCAAAACGTCTGCCTGTCCGTCTGTGGCCTAAAACGTTCAGTAGATTTTCTTCAATATTGATATTTTCCGATCGATCTGAATAAACTCGAGGTTTTGGGGAGTTTCATTCTGATATTTTGATTTTTGAGAGCACTATACAAAAAGCGATATTTACATTTTTATGCGTCGGCCCGAGTTTGCTCCAAACGGCGTTTCTGTGTCGTAGTGGTATAAGTGACGGTGAGTTAACTCCGAGAATCTGAGTTTCTCTCTGAGCGGAAACTTTTTTTTTGCCTGTTATTTTTATTATTGGTCCAACGTGTTATTCCTTCCTTCGAATATTGTTTAAAATAAACGTGGAAATGTACATGTAACAACTTTAACACTTCGGTGTAAAAAGCACTGACAATTGTGGCGTCATACTTCGTGATTGTCCTTGCGTGCGAGGCGACGAAATGGACTGACATCTGGGAACGTGAGAGCTAAATGGTATGTTCAATGAGAGAGGGCATCGAGGCTCACCAGCTTCAATGATACTCGAAACTAGGGATTCCCAGACTTTCCTCAAGGAGTGCCACATACAGTTAACATGTATTTTTGTGAAGCGTCATTCTTTATCAGTAATGCAGAGATTTTTTTCACATACAACATAAAACCACACAAAATTTGTAAGTCTCTATGTGGATGGAGTGGATGTCTGAGAATTTATGTCTCCAATTGATTATCATGAAATATTTGATAGCCATTAGACATTTTTGGAAATGGGGTATGCGATGTTGGACATCGAGTATCGTGTCTGAATTAACACAGCTCGAAATTCTACTTCAAATACGTTGGTCAGTATAAGTCATCAACATGTCAATTTCAGTTGCATCATTGCGGCTAAATTTTTAAGATTAATTTAAGTTCGTACAATTTTTATTATGGGTTTTACTCCTGCTAGCTCGTGTACCACGTGAATTGCCTTTGTGTACCACCGTCTGGAATTCCGTGTTCTACACTCGCGTTGGAGATAGATTTTAAAGGTAAAGGGGATGAAAAACCTGTTAGATTGATTTGTGTTTCAGGGCTTGTCAACTGCTGTAATCATTCACCCGTGTAGTGCATGTTTTATTACAGGAGGTGGTGGCGCTCTCTTCCCCGTTGAATGGTGAGATCAGGTACCGACCTGCTCGTCGGATTTTCCCATACCTGGTATCTTCCCCGTCAGAACGAGCTTTAAGATCCCGACTCGTGTCCCGACGAGTGTTATTGTAATGCATGTACGTGTGTGTCTGTGTGTGTGTGTGTGTAAGTAAGCGGTGAGGATAAGTCGAGGAAGAAGAAGCAAAAATAGCAGCCCGCCAGCGATTTTTCTGTCCTCTTCCTTGACCTATCGTCACCCCTCACGTACACACATTAATACTTACATGAAATACACTGGCACACATGTAGAGAGACCAGAAGGAAGCTCACAGCTTGTCCCGGCCGGGACGAAGCCAAGCTGGTGGGAGATACTTGTTTGAGGAAAACAGTGTTATTCACTATTAATTAATGTGTGTCGTAATACCATTCAACAAGAACTATGGTGTATTTCGAACTTATTCGTACAATTCGCTTCTATACATATGTATGTACATGGTTACCACCTTCATCTGTTTTTTTAGTGCACCGGAAGACAAACACAATATTGAATGACGCTGCCGTCGATTTCTTCTTTCAGCGACTTCAGTTCATCAAAAACCCCGCTTGCTCAAAACTAGGTCGGCACCGGATCTCATCATCCAGTGGGGGTTGGTCACAGCCACCTCCCGAAGAAAAACACTACGCTTACTGGACGAATAGCCTTAACAGTTGACTCGCCCGAAATCACTAATCGACCAATCAATCTAAACCTATTACATGCAAAATATTCCTTGTATCTGGAGACAAGCGAGTCACTCTTTAAGCCATCTACACCTAGATAACCGTCGCCTGGATTAGCAGGAGAGGCCGCACACTTCCCGGAACCCTTCCTTCTGCGAAACCTCCCCTCCTGACAGGCACCGCATCAAGACACCCGAGCGGAGGTATCGGATTCCCGTCCTCAAACTGCCATCGCGCCCGTCAGGACACCGTCCCCAGAAGATCCTACGCCAGGAATCTCGGAAGAGCCGTGACGAGGTTCCTCTTCCAGGAGGTAGCACCTGTGGATTTTGAAATGGATGCCCGCCAGATGGTTGTCTCATTAAATCGTATGCCAATAGCGAGTCAAAGAAAGGAACCTAGTAGTTCTCGTATACGCATTAAATACGGAGTAATATACGTAGTATAGTAAGGTCCGTCCATCTCTCCGTCTGTCTGTCCGTCTATGAACATCACTATAGCCTAAACCATACGCAGGATTTTTACCAAAATGGATATTCCCCCGTCGATCTGACTCGACTCGAAGGTTTGCAATTATGAGAAATAGTCTTAGAATTTAGGGGTACTTTACATGAAGCCCTTAGAACATTTTCAAAATTTTCTCAAAAATGGCTACAAATTTTCCTTAAACGTTTTTGAAGGAATGACCTGTTTTTCAATGGATATTCCTATTACAAATTAAAGAAAAGAATTTTCCTGTAAAAATATTTTTTTAAAATTAGTTCTTTCATTCACGTCACGTACATCTTCTTGTAAATTTTGAAAGTTTTCGCCCAATATTGCGTGAAATATCTGCAATATTAAAAAATGTCAAAAAGAAGAATTTTTCAAAAACACACACATTTTTTACTTTTTCATATACGTACGTATACCTCTGTATGTACTACAAAGATATGTAATGCTGAGGTGAATTATGTAGTGTTGCGGAAAATTGATTTCTGGATTTCAACGGAAATACATATTTTGGGGTCACCTGACACCGCAAAAATTGTTTTTTAAATGTCTGTCCGTCCGTCTGTGAACATAACAGCGCTTAACCCATACGTTGGATTTTTTCCAAAATAGATAGCCCAGAGAATATCTGGCTCGACTCAAAACGCTGCAATTTTCAAAACCATTCTTGAAAATTTGGGAATTCTTTACATGGAGCCCCAAGGACATTTTCAAAATTTTCTCAAAAAATTGTCAAATTCTTTAATTTTCTTGTAGATAGTGAAGTAACTTTCTTGTAGAGGTGGCATAGGTCCTATTTTCACTGTTAACTCTGAATGTTGACAGCCACCATACCGCCCAACTGATGAAATGTCTAATCTCAAGAAATTTAAATTAGAGAATTCAGGTACGTTTAGTTTCGATGCCGGGAGTCTACAATCGTTGGCGATGTCGCTATCTGTTGGCTTCTCTAACACTGCAAGTATTCACTTATTGAATTGATTGATTTATCAGTGATTCTCGTGTGTTAAATACTAACGTCATTTGTCCCGGAAGGTTACTACAATATTTTCCTCTGGAGGTGGCGGTGATCTTAACCAGCAAGTTGTCTAGATCCGGCCCCGACCTATCGTCGGCTTGCGGGATTTTCTACAACTCGATATCCCTCATCGGTGGAGCACCGCCCCTGCCGGGACAAGCTCTAAGCTCCCGACCAACATAATTGGTAGTGTAGTGCATATAAGAGTAAGTGTGTGTGTCGGGGGTGAGGATAGGGACTGAGGTGTGGCGTCATATCAGTCGCCTTGTACAAACGTACCAAATATCAGCCATGTGCATTTCATGCTCATGGACAATGCTGGCGGAAAAGACGCTGGGCTGAACAATGGCAAAACCTTGCGAGCGGAGGGAAGGGATGCCGTGTCGGGGTGAAAACTTGGGAACCCCGTAGCGACGGCGGAAACGCGTCGGCGGAAACAGCGACGATGACGCAGTACCGTCAGGCCGACCCCGGACATACACTCTTTCTTCTGATTCTTGGGCGCGGTCGGTAGGAAGTCGTAGTGGGTTGGTGCGCGGCGCTGCATTTTAATGCATAGGCTTACCGACGGCAGGGAACTGAAGCCGCGCCGTGACTACGTCGAGAACGGGAAGGTTGCGGCATACTCGTTGTTATGCCTCACGTAGGCTACTGGTTCAGCACACCGAATATGATATTTAATTATCGAGCCAGTGGTGGTGCGTTAATTCCTTCTAGTAACGGGTCACAATATTGCTTATTTGTAATATTGTACATAGTATTCAGGTGTTGGAGCATTTTTACTCAAATAAATACTTAATATTTACAAACCGTTCACGTCTGTAATTTATTGCCCCGGCAAAGACGCCACAATAGGAAAAGGAAGAATAAGGAAATATCACGCGTGATCATTGGCCCGTGTGTTAGGGTACTGCTCCGTCATTCTGCTGATATTGATCGGAGAAACCACAGAAAACTACCGATGTATATATTATTTTCTGGTCGTCTAAGCATAATGTTTCATATGAGAATGCACCATAAATAAAATACATTAAACATTTATGACAAATATGACGTCATACAGCACTCAGCAAATCTCTGGAAGCAACATCGAAGCTCGTAAATGATTCATTCAAACATGTCGTAAGAATAACAATGCTTCATTTCATTCCAACACAGCGCTTTTACAAAGAACAGTCTTCTTCTAGCGATATCAAGCAACGAATATCTCATACAAAACAAATATTCCCATATTTCAGTTCCATCGCGAATCTTAGCAGTTGAGCACCGGAGCAGAAATCCCGGATCCACCAACTCCCGCTGCTTCGCGCGGCAGCCTCGCTGGCATTCGGATCGTTAAAAATAGCTCCTGCATCGGAGGCGGTGGGCGGCGGGTTAAGGCATTGAGGCGCGCGCGGCATCTCCGATGCCGCCATGTTGCTGCCTCCCGGCGCCTACAGTGACACCGCCGTCACCGCCGTCACCGCCGTCACCGCCGTCACCGCCGTCACCGCCGTCACCGCCGTCACCGCACTATGACACCCTTCTCCTTGGTCGATTATCTATCGCGTAATATCGAAACAAGCCTTAATTTTTATTTTCTCGTGTACGTACGTATTTTTACATACAATGTATACGTATTTTTAGTTTCTCGTACACGTAAGTAGGGTAATAAAGTAATATACATTGTATTGTGCAAGTTATGTAATGTGGCAAAAAGTACCTTTTTTCAAACAAAAAACCTCTTTTCGTGGCTCTCAGATTCTGTAAAATTGGATCTTTCTTGCTTTTACATTTAATAAATTAGTTATTCTAACACGTGGTGTACTTAGAAACTACATTTCGTGATACAGAAAACTCAGTTCCGTGATACCGAAAACGTGTTTTTAAACACCCGTTCATCTTCCTGTACGACTGTGACTACTGATAGCGTTCAAAACTATTCGTACCAATTCCTAAAGTGAATATTTCGCGATAGATCGAGCTATATTCGATGCCCTGCGATTTTCGAAAGAATTCTTGAAATTTCGAGGTACATTACATGAAAGCCGCTAGGACATTTTCAAAATTTTCTTAAAAATGGCTACAATTTAAAATAATTATTTTCATAATAAAATAAAATACGAGCATTATGCAATACTTAAGTTTTCCTACATTATAAAAATACAAGATGGTTATTGACACTTGTGACACTATTTTATTTTCATTCTACAACTCGGGCACTACTTCCCCACATAGTCACCATTTTTGGTCAAACACGTTTGGTACCTTTGAAGCAGTTTTTTGATATCTTCATTGTGTCAGGTTACGTCGTTTCGCCGTAGCTAGTGGCTCACCTCCTCTTCCACCTTTTGATCAGTCGCAAACCGCTTACCTCCAAGGTGCAACTTGAGTAGTGGAAAGAGATGGAAGTCACTGGGTCCAAGATCCGAAGAACGAGGGTGTTGGGGAAAATGGCCCATTTCGAGTTCCGTTGCAAGTCCCGAGTCCTTCGAGCTGCGTGAGAGCACACGTGGCCATGAAAGAGCTTCACTTTTCGAGACAGAAGTCTAGGAGTTTTATTTTAATTGCAGCTCTGAGTTTTGTCAGAATCGTGCAATATCTCTCACTTGGGACCATAGTGCGTCGAGGCAGGAAATCAACTAGTAAAACACGATAACAGTTCAAAAACCTGTGACTATAAATTTTCCCGCAAAGGATGACGTCTTGGACTCTTTTGTTCACGTTCGCCAGGCTTCTTCCATACTATGCTTTGCTGGAGTTGAATGATGCACCCAGCTTGCGGGAAAACAGTTGATCGTCTGTGATACATTCGCGGGAAATCTCGAGCCGACACGAAGCGTAGTTGCTTGTGCGCATCAGTAAGCAAACGTGGGACTCATCTCGCGCAGACTTTTTGATAATGCAACACATCTGACAGGATCGTTCCAACATTGGAGCGTCCAACTTCCATTCCAGTCGAATTATTACGTCGTCAAAGCTGATGCGTTGAAGTTCGTCCACCATATTCCGAACTGCAACAGTGTCGCATTGTCAGTAGCGGAAGCGGGCCAAAAGCTGCGGTCGTCATCATGCACATATTGCCGTCATTCCAGGACCCAAGAATGTCACCGGCGACCCATTTGGATGCTCATACACCCTTCACCATAAACACACATTAAATGGCGATGACTATTGATAATTATTTCATTTTTCGCTGAGAAAATGCTCATAAGAGAATTGAGTTCACAAAAGGATGGCTCCATGGCATATCGCGCCGTACTGGCGAACGTGAAGTCGCGTGCTGTTGAAAATCAAGCGCTGCTATCACACACAAATGAAAGTTTCTACAGACCTTACTTAACTTTAAACTATGTTTGTAGAGAAAATAGGGAAACTTAATTATTACATGACTTACGTGTCTTTATAATAGTGATGGTGGTATAATTTTTACTGATATTCTGAATTTTCGTAAAATGCAAAAGTTTAAAATTGTTTGAACTCATACATGTTCATTTTTAATTATATTTTTCTTCAATAATTTGAGAAAAACGGCTCCAATTTGTTCTTCAGCATTTTGTAAAGCATAATGCTAAACGCCCTGAATAACATGACAGATGTCATTTTGTTGTTTTCCTTTGATTTTTCAAAAAAATTAACAAAAGTATGTTAATGCATCTGACATTGATCATTTCCGCGTTTTCAGATACACATAAACGACATTTTCTCACAAAGATTCCAAATATTTCAAAAACAAAATTGTGTAAAGAACTAGCTTATACATTTCTATTATATACTGAAAGACGTATTTTAATTCTACTATTACGGGACCAAAAGATTGAGAAAATCTGAAAAAATGCCTTGTAGGGGCTGGTGGGAAATAGCTTAGAAGAGGGATGGGCAAAACCGAAATGCTACCCCAGATTAAAAACATTCGCAAACTAGTACGACGAAAGTCTAGGCCATTATGGAGTATCACTACGTTCTTCTGCGATGGTTGGAGTCATTCATGGTTCAAAAGCAAAAGTTTGATTGCCGTAACAAACTCGAAACTTGAAAACTTAATGAATTAACACACATTTATTCTGAGTTATCTTTTTACAATCCTTTGTTAATAGGGCACTGCTCCGCCGTCAGATAAAATGAGAAATCACTGGTCATAAAGTGGTCGAACAGTGAGCTGGTAATACCTTTTGAGGTCTAACCAATACCTCACAGTACTGGAAACTCGAAATAACCTCACCATTAATGATTTTTACAACTTCTCTTTTGTTTTGCTATATAAAACGCCCGGTTAAACACGGTGCATATAGACGCTTCCGGCCCCCGCAGTAAGAGGGAACTCGCAAAATCCATAAAACCCAAAGTCCCAGAACACCGGGACAGGAAAACGGAAAGAAAGAGAGAGCAGAAAAGGTGGTCAAATGCTTTGTACACATAAACGCCGCTCCTCACAAAAATTCCGACTTAAAAAAGCAACTTCATTTTCTTATCCAGTAGCCAGTATTTCTTAGCCATTAGCCAGTATCCCTTGCTGGAAGCAATCGTATTAGTAGAATTTCCTTTTTGTATGCCCATTCGTTCGTGTCATATTTCGGCAGTTACTGCAAAATCTAAAATCTAAATTACAGACGTTTCCGTTTTATGAAAGGTTGTTCATTTTATGAAAATTCTGACATTGATATTTTTGTCCTGTAGTAAATTACATGACTTTATTATAATTATTAAAATGCAACACACAACGTATTTATGGAAGAAATAAACAATAAATGAATATTAAATATTCTTCATTGGCAGCTTCTGAGGTTCTCTTGCTTCTATAAGTTTGACCTTTTCATCTGAGGTTAGTGTTTTGTGATGTTTTCAACCATTGTTAAACTGGTTATAAAACTCATGAAAATACACACCACCTTATGGCCTTGTGGGTGCATTCGGAACCCTGGATGACTCAACTGACAATGTGTCACAACCCAGAATTTTATGATTTTCTACCAAGACGTTGAGCAATGCGTGTATGGTCGAGGGGTTATGATTTTCATTGCGAGGCAGGGAGACGTGTGAATAGCAGACACGCACGTACACCTTCCCACGCTCAGAGAGACGAGAAAAGGAATTTCCTTACGGTCTACACCTCGATAGACAAGTGATACCAAGGTCGGATTCCACGCTGAAGCTGAAGACCCTCTCCTTCAATGTTCGGCTGTCACGTCTATATCGCGTCTCACAGGGATACATAATTTAAATGAGGCTTGCAGATGCATTCATTTCATTAAGAATACTTTGGCTTGCAGATGCATTACTTTACAGAAATTCTATTTTAGAATTTCTCACCCTGTGTTCGCGTTGAATAGGTTCCGTTTTATACTTTGTAAAAGGGTCACTTAAACTCACGGGTCGGAGAAATTTTCCGGTTAAGGCAGGTTTCTGGCTTGTACAAGTTCCGGTTTAGACAGCTTTTACTGTGTCAGCAATCGGTTTGTTTTCTACTTTCTTTATCTTCTCTGGCTTTCATCAACCATCCAGAACATGCGACTTACATTTGACCTTAAGACAAGATGCGAAGCTTGGGCACGTGCGGAACTGCATTACAAATTCCTCGAATTTCCCCGAACAGAGGATGTTGTTCAGATTATCATTCCTTGCCTACCCAAGAGAAACAGAATGTCGTCGCAAACATACTCCCCTAACTTTGTATTGGCTGCAGTCCTGTCACTTCCTGCCTTAGCGACACTGGCTTATCACAGGCAAATTTTAAACACACTGAACGCTAGTGTGATCGTCTGCTGACCCAGCTCTAACAGAAATACCTTCTTTTTTAGTGCGCCCGGCTTCTAGAAACTTAATTGCCGAAATAGTTGGTGAAGCAAGACATACCAATCACCGTGTAGTTGACACCGCCCCTCCTGTTGAAAACCAGTGAAACCATTACCATTCATTTCTACCAAAAACAGAAGTACAGAAGTTTCGATTATGGTGGTGCCAACTTAACATTGGCACCACCACCATTGTAAGAAAACTGAAAACATTAAAAATCGTTTGTACCGGATATTCGTTTCAATCGAAACATTAAGATACAAAAATTGCAAAGTGGTGGCGGGAGCCTCACGCTAACCCTATAACCATTGCCGTCACCACACGCCGTAAAAAATGTGAAACCATACTTTATCGTTTGTACGATATTGTTCCACCAGAATATTAATTTGCACCAAAACTTATTAAAACGGAGCCAGTTTAAAGTCCTGCCGGACGCTGGGGGTAGATCCGCTGTGCCGCATGCGGGGGTGCCTTGCCTTCCTCTTGGGCGTGGAGGAGGTCGCCGGGAGACAGCAACTACCCCCGTTTCATTCACAGGGTTACCTTTGGTCGACGGCAGCGGCGACTGAGGCGCAGCGGCGGCGATGTTTCCGCCATAGTTTTTGTTGTCGTTCGCTCCCTCGCGCAGACTGGCCGGCAAGGTTTGGCACGACGAGTGAAAGACGCCAGACCTGGCTCGGTTCGCGGCCTCGCAAGCCTCCCTATCTGAGGGACCCTTCTCACGGCTCCACAGAAGCGCGCTTCCGAAGATTGCGGATCGTAGAAGAGCATTGGTTTAAATGGAGGTCCTTAGATCGCTTTCTCACATCGCGACGGCAGCGCGCTTCTGTCAAGAGTCGCGCTACGCGAAGCGGAGGAGGGGGCACGCGCCACCTCTAGCAGAATACAGCTTTAAATGGGAGCCTTCCTACTGCGGCCGCCGGTCACTGCGATCCCTTTGTTCGACGTCGCCGGAGGGTCGGCGAAGAGCCCTGCTAATTCACGTACGCGGGCTGCCGTGGCGGCGTGGGAAGGCGCCCTTATACTGCGGCAATCGGTGGCGGAGCCTCGTCATGAACAACGCAGGAGGGCGTACGCCCCACCTCTAGCAGAACACTGCTTTAAATGGTGGTCTTCTTACTGTGACGCTGGTCATGGCGTTTTACCTGCTGCGAACCCTTTGTTCGTTGTCGCTGGAGGGTCAGCGAAACCTACCCCTGTAGAGCCCATCTTCAGGTACAGGTCAGCGGTGGCGGCGTGGGAAGATTCCTGCCGGTTATCGGAAGCGGGCGACAGTGGCGACGTTGGAAGGGGCTATAACGGGTCTCTCTTCGGTGGAGAAGGGAAGCACTGAGGCTAGTGCAGACAGCGGAGCGACAAGGGCACGTCTGCACTCTCCGACCGCTCGTCGGAGAGATTACACAACGCAATGACCCCAAGTCTTTCTGCGAACTGCACGGTTGAGTATCAGGCACGCGGGGCCTGGCAATCCCTCTGGACGCACGCGTGAGAGGCTACGTGACCTGTCGCCTTTTTTCTAGAGAGCAAACTCGCTATCTGATTCCAAATATCTCAATACAGAATGTCAGCAGATCTCGTAAACTGACATCTTCAATTTAACAAAGACCGCCTAGACCCACACGCGCCTAACGCGAATTTCAGTTCAGTAGTTCATTATGCCCACACCTGCTCCATTGACCTCTGCTTGAGACTTGCGCCCACTGTGCATCCTACAAATAGAAACGGCTGGGACAGTGTGGCGGCGGTGGCGGAGGCCAGAATGGAGTGGGGACGGGTTCATGGAGAAGCGTGAAGGGAGTGTAGGTGAAGGTGGGGTTTGAGACAGATCTCGCAAAACGACTACTCGCAGGCGTCGCGTGGCGCTTCTTAATTAAAAGAATTGAATACAGTGTCAAATACTACTAGCGGTGCTTCAGAATGGCACAGACATTTCCGTATTAGTTTTCTATTTACTTTGGTCTCGGTTAGCTATTCGAACTTGCCACATATTCTTGCGTACTACCATCTATTGCCGCCCAAAGTACATTTCTTTGATATTTTCTTAAATTTACGGTTTCCTAATTGTAAAATTGTAATTTGAAAAAGTAACTGGCAATTAAGCGTTACTGTAAATTCAAAATTTGCAGCTTTTTCACAAAAACTTTGTGAGATATATTTTAAAAAAAAATTACATTTGTGTACTTTTTGAAAAAACATAAAATACACCGAAATTAACTTTACATCATATTAAAGAGTGTAATTACCACTATCCGTTCGAAATGTTTAAAGAACAAATTTGCAGCAGTTTTTCAGAAAAAGGTGTTTGTGGGTTTCTGAAAATACGGAATTTTGAGCTACTTTTCACAGAAAACGGTTCAGTTTACGAGATACTTTATTATTTAATGTACGTGCACCCATATACACAACAATGTGAACAAATTGCCATTAATAAAATATTAACGACATAAGAGACAACTAAATTTTTTTTTGAAAAACAAAGAAATAAAGCAATATGGTGTTTATGTCATCTTATAGAGTACATTTAGCACATCTCTATTAAAACTTTAAAAACAATTTGGAGCCGTTTTTAAGAAAATCTTGTTTTTGTAATTTTTTAAAATTGAACATATTGCACGCAATATTGCGCGAAAACTACTAAAATTTTCACAAAATATACATAAACCTTAATGCAGGAACTCACTATGGAGTACAAATGTTATTTGAAAGAAACATCTTTAACTTCAATTTTGTAGATATAGGAAGACAACGAAAAAATTCATATTTCTGAAATTTCCAAAAATTCAGGGTTAACCGTGAAAATCGGACCTACGCCACGTATATAAGTGTATGCTACTCTAATCTTACAAGTAATTTAAAGAAAAATTTGAAACAGTTTTTGAGAAAAGTTTGAAAATGTGCGGAGGGTTTCATGTTAAGCGCTCTCAAATTTTACTTAAGACTTACTTTACTTAAGTCATTTTTTCAAAATCTCAATGATTCGACTCTAGCCAGATCGACACGGGCTTCCTTAATTTGGAAAAACTTCTACGCCTGGTAGTAGAAACCGGACGGACGGGTGGACGTTTTGAATACCAACAATTTCCGGCTCTCTCAATTTCCCCAATCTATCTTCGTCCTCTTTCTCTCTCCCTTTCTTTTTCCCTATTTCTGTTTCCCTCTCTTTCTTTTTCCAGCTCTCTGTTTCCCTCCCTTTCTTTTTCTCTCTTACTCTTTCCCCCTCTCAATTTCCCTCCCTCTTCTTCCCCTCTATCTTTTGCCCTCCCTCTCTTTTGTTCTCCATCTCTCTTTCCTTCTCTTCTTTTCCCTCTCTTGTTTTTGTCTCGCTCTCTTTTCCCATTGCCTCTTTTCTCCCTTTCTATTTTCCCTCTCTCCTTACTCCTCCCGTCACACGGAAACGACAAGCAACAAATTTTGTGGGTTTAAATGTGAACTAGGAATTCCGTTTAACTGAAGTACCACATTGTGCTGTAGTACCATCTAGTGGTGATACATCGAAATGAACAGCATAAAATCCTTCTCCGTGAAAAAAAAAAACCAAAAACAATAGATGTGCCGACTTTCAGGAGATCCTTCTTTCTTTTTTGGAGATCCATGTCGGTGGAATTGTAGGAGTTGATATATACACACACATACACACACATACATACGCACATACATATGCACATACATACACACAGATATATATCTGGCAGATACGCTAAATAATGTATCGTTAAAACGATACCTTCTATAGTTTAGAGAAATTTTAATGATATAATTCAAAAGCGTTTGTGGTGTTGATTTGCAATACTGTGTTTCCTTTCATGGCGAGATAGATGTGAAGGAACTTCGAAACAAAATGTTATTTTACTCAATGAAAACTATTTTTCTTTGGTATTTGTAACTTTAATTTTGAATAGTTCAACGAGTATTTCCATTTTCTCTTTCGTGATTTTTTTTCTTGCATTTCTGTGATTGTTGCATGAGTTGGACATTAATAGACTTGCGAATATCATTGTAAGTGATCATCAAGTGTAACGAGAATAATTCATAAAGCGATGATTATTTCACGCTGGTCTGAAAAGAAGTTTGAAGTAACCGTTTTTCTTTTTGGTTGCGAACGCCTTTGGCTCCTTTCGTTTTCTGAGGCAGAGCCAGCACGAACTCTGCCAGATGTCTGCTGTGGTACAAGGTTAGTGGGACAGTTCTCAATACTCATTATCTCGATGCGGCAACCAGGTGCCATAACAGTCGTTAAAATAAAAATCGGAAATCGCTTAAGCAGGAGAGACCAATGATGGTCCTCTAATATACATACTCATTTTCGTAAAACTTCCATGTCCCTCGTCACGCATATTGCACTAGAGGGTTTACGACAGTGGTAACGCTATTCTCCGAAATCTTGTTTGAGCGTCATAATCAGCAGTTGGGTTCCTAAAGCCTGATCTACACCGTCTCTTTTCTCCCTTTTCAGAGCACTACACTTCAGTGTCACGTCACGGTGTGAAGTGCAAATTTCTGCCACGGCACGTTGCCTTTGTTATCCGAAAGGCAGCAAATACGACTCCAAGTTATCTGAAGACCTACACATGGTGATCATTCTTTATTTATTTTTTAAACACTGCTGGACGTAAAATTATATTTACTAACTAAGTTGTAGAGTGCATGGTAATTACAAAATGTAATATAGAAAGGCCTATTTTGTCACGCGTTTACTTGATAATTCTCTTATTCATTACTGAATAGGTATGTATCAATGGGAATGTTCTATATTATCGTGAGTTGGACACCGCAGAATGTTTATCTCTTGTAATTTAACATCACATGAATCCTCTAAAGAGCCATAAACTATCAATACTAAAGTGCCTAGATTATTTTAAGCGGCTGGCTCACCTGAATTTCAGCTAACATACATCAGTGTGAAATCGAATTATTGCTATTCTAGGGAACATAAATCCTTACATTTAGCTATTACGTTCTCCTACTACATTCTGGTTGTCACAGTAACAGAACTGAGGCAGATAATAATAAGGTCCGTATTTTGAAATTTAGGATAAAATTTAGTCTTTATTTTCAAAAGAAAATACAAAATGCCACAGACAGTTAACTAATAATACGTTATCTCTGTTACTTCATTCCGTTGAAGAAATAGAGTAAAATATAATAACATCTACAAAGTAAAAGAGATTATACAATAGATGAGTTATTATTTTTTGTTATTCTTTAAAAGATATTGAATATCAAAATGAGCTACTCACATATTTTTCCGAAGAAGAAAGAGCGGTAGCAGTAATGTCTAAGTCTGAAAATGCGAGATATTTTGGAATGAAGCAAGTGCACAGCTCGCCTTTGCACGGTGGAACAATGGACTCTTCCTGGCTTCGTCACTGGGATCCAGGATTTAGCAACATCATGGCACGAGCCGGACTCCAAGGTTAATTTTGGGTCATTCAGCAGCAATACTTTCCTCCTATCTTCAGTCTCCCGAACGATCGTTCCACTTTTCACCCTTAGAAATTCAAGTGCATTAATTTAAATGTTTCTTGGAACACATAAGCTCTTATACATACTGGAACAAACTTTGGTATTAAGTTAACTTTCTGAAAGGCAGTAATCACGTCTTGGTCTAGATTTTAAACAAGGGTCTTTGTTTTATTTCTTACTCATCTCGGTTGCAAATAATGTATTATAAGAAGAATTTCTCACGAAGTACAATTTCTGACACACAATTTGCGTTATAAAGATTTGAGATATCGTTTCAATATGTAAATTTCCGGGCTGAAATCGTTCTTTTTCTCCCACTCCGAAAGCTTCATCGGCTTCGGTAGATCAAAGCATCAACTGATAACACTGCCGTGCCTATTACCGCGAGGACCTAGATTTCACGTCCCGACGGTGGCAGGATTTTCGACCCTAGCTAGACAACTAGGCCGAATTCAGCTGCTGTACGAAGGAGAATTCTTGCGGCCGGCTGCTCTGTTCTGTAGTTTTCGATCAACACCAGGCGAAAGCCGGGGCAGCACCCTAACACGGGACTCGGACTGCGCGCGATCATTATTTCCCTTCATTGTCCTATCTTCACCCCTTACGTACTTACACACTTATATGCCCTACACTACCACACATACCGCGAGGCCAGTCGGGAGCTTAGAGCGTACCCCGCTGGTGGGGATACCTGATTGAGGGAAAACCGCTAGCCCACGCGTTGTTTGACGCCGGATCTCACCCTCCAGCGGGGGCAAATCGGAAGGAATCTCGGAGGAAAAGATGCACTACACGCGCCCGAAAATACGAACGAATCAATCAATCAACCGAAAGCTGCAATCCTCTCTTCTGCAGAGACTTTTCTCCAAAATTCAGTGTTGCAATGCTCTCTAGGAATTTCTTTCAAACAATTACAGAACTAATTCTCCCTGGAATTGTCAGTATATTCTCATTTGTCAATTATTTCTCTACAATATTAAATGCGCAATGTAATCCTTGAAAGATGTAAAATTAAGTAGAGAAAGTGGCGTGAGTTTTATCACTTAATTCAAGTTCAATTCTTTTATCCCATGCGATGCAATGGAGGGAACGGAATAGAGTTGTTCGGAAATGACTCTGTGATGTGGTATTATTTCATCAAGTCGTCTCTGATTGATGCTCTGATTGATTCTAATGCATTTGTCAATAATAAACTTTTCATGAGCTACTCCTTTTCGAGGATGCAAATATCCTTAGAAGCAAGCACTCTGTTTGTAGGTTAACGCTCTATCGCTGTTTGTTTTCGGAGTTGGGCTTTGGGATGTTCGGTTTCGAGAGAGGTCGCGCTGACGATCTTTCGGCAACTGGCGCCGCCTGGCGGTGAATGCAATCTCTCGAGAATCCCTCCAAACATTTACTTTCCTCCAGATGAGCCTATTCTTTATGGGTTTCAGATTTACGATGTTTTTTAAGCGGGGCCTTTCTATTAACACGCTGGAAATCTGAAAATTCAGCTTTAACTTAAATGGGCCAATATTCGTAGTCGAGACAGGTTTTGTTTGCAATGTTTAAAAATGTCGATAAAGCGACATTTTATTATATCCAAAGGAAAAATTGGCCAATGGTATTATTAAATTAAATATACCAGCGTCATGTTATAACAATTTCCCACCCAGAATGCCATCAAAAAATGAAAATGAAAATTGTACTTGAGTAGTGAAATCTAACTGTTCATTTCAATATTCATAAAAAAGTTATTTGTTTTGAACTTGTCGTTCGTCATGATTTGAACCAAATAATCGTTTACAACAAGAGTAGCAAATATAAAAATGTAATACTTCTTTCATTTGGCCCTGTTATATTATCATGATTCCTATTGGAAGGGAGACCGCTTGGGATAGAACTTGGAATACAATACAGAGGAGAATATCGCTTAAGGGAATTGAATATCTAAGCTCCCAACTGGTCTTTAGACATGTGTGGTAGTGTGTTGAATGTGTGAGCAAGAAGAGAGTGGAAAACAATGATGAAGGAAAGGATCTGCGTGGGCCGTGGCTTTTTTGTTAGGTCATTCTCTTTATAATCGAAAACGTGGAAAAGTAAAGATCCAAGCAACCCACCAAAGAATTTTCGTGACTGAATTCAACGTAGATACACTATGTGATCAAAAGTATTCGGACACGTGGCCCAAAATCACTTACCAGTTCGTGGCGCCCTCCATGGGTAATGCCGGAATTCAATAGGGTGTTGGCACACCCTTAGCCTTGATGACAGCTTCCACTCGTGCAGGCATACTTTCAATCAGGTGCTGAAACGTTTCTTGGGGAGTGGCAACCCATTCTTCACCGAGTGCTGCACTGAGGAGAGGTATCAATGTAGGTCGATGAGGCCTGGCACGCAGTCGGCGTTCTAAAACATCCCAAAGGTGTTCGATAGGATTCAAGTAAAGACTATGTACACGCCACCCCATTACAGGGATGTTATTGTGGTGTAACCATTCCGCCACAGGCCGTGCAGTATGAACAGGTGCTCGATCGTGATGAAAGATGCAGTCACCGTCCCCGTTTTGCTCTTCAACAGTGGGAAGCACGAAAGTGTTTAGAACATTAACGTAAATAGTGCCGTAATAGTGCCACACAAAACAAGGGGTACGAGCCCCTCCATGAAAAATACGGGCACACCAATAACACCACTTTGGGTGAGCCCGAAACTAGGGTTGCATATCCACCACCGTCAGAACTACAACACTGTTACACTTTCTGTTAGGATACTGCAGAGCCAATGATGTTACCGCTGAGCTATCACGGACGGACAAATTGTTGGGAAGCTGTATTTAGGTATACTAAAAGAAAAGTATTTGTATTGAGAAAAAACAACGAAAAATAACACTTCGACGGTATTACCTTGACTGACAGCGCAACGGCGCCCGAGTCTAGCTGTCAAAGATGCAGGGCTTCAGATCGAGTTTCAACTGCGGTCTTACGTTGGATGGATACTTTTTGTAACATCGTCTACAAAGTTCTTACAAATGCAGAACCGATATGCATTGCCTTGCCGGCTGTAATAATACAATATGTAATAATTAATACAATAGGTTTTCTCTCGTAATTTTTTAGTTATATCATAGTTATTGTAACATCGTGACTTCCCCTTCCAGTGGTCCTGCCAAAGCTCGAAAACGTTTTCACTTTCGATTTTATTTCGACACAAACTTTATACAAGCATGTGAGCTCTGCATTCTGATATTGAAAAAAAAGGGAATCTTTTCTAAAATCAGCTCTCCCTTTTTCAAAAATTAAGAAGAATATTTAAAAATCTTTTAGGTACATTTTAAAATAAAATATTTCCCTTAATCAAAGAGATCGACGAATGGAATACCAAAGACAGGAATCCACTGTGTTACGTCTCGAAATTTTTGAACTAAAGAAACAGTAAGTCTTCATACCAGTATTGCAATAATTGAGAACTCAATTTAATTTAATATTATATGTTTGGTAATTAAGATAAACTTTTTGCATATCAATAGACTTGAAAATGGGGATGCAGTAACTCCCACAACCTGGTTGGAAGAAAAAGTTTGCATGGTAGGCTATAAAACATTTTAAAAACTTATGTCTAAAAAATTAAGACACCTTTCCTAAACGTAAATACAAAAAAATAAGAAAATATTCATTTGCATAAAACTAATGAACGGTTTGGCATTTATTGATTTGAAATGAAAAGAAGAATTTTAGTTGAAATGAACTTTTCTTAATTCTGAAATACTCAGACGCGCGAGAACTCTCGTCAAGGAACAGAAAGTTGAGCCCATCTTGTGTTGCGGTTTGGTTTACGTAGGATTGGTATAAACACCATTTTAAAACAAATCTAATTCAGGTTAATTTGTTTTAGCATGTTAAAAGGGTTGCAGCGGAGATCAGGCCTGTATTAGTTTTTGTACTAGATAATAACATTGCTATTAAGGAATTTAATCATCTGTAAAAAGAAAATTGACTAAATACTAATGTTTGTCGGAATTTCTCTTCACATGTAAATTTTGTGACTATTGCATTATACAAGTTAGTATCTGCACTGAAAAATGTAAAATCTGTAAAATAAAGACTTGTCGAGGCAAAAGGGGCAGATTTAATAGTATTGAATTGCTATTTGAATGACGAAGCAACACCTAGAATACCATTTCTCGAAACTGGGATCTGGAATTTCAGGAATCGAGACCGCCGCATCCCTAATTAAATGAGAAGTCCCGTCCGTCTGTGCGCTGGCTTTCCGCTCATTTGCGGAGATCGTCTGTCGGGGTCCCCGCCCTGAATCCGCCGTCTGTCTGGAACGCCCTCGCCCGTACTGCCGGGAGCGCGACTCGACCCGCCCCACCCACTCCGCCCCACCCACTCGCCCGACCCTGGCCCACCCTACCCCAACTTCCTCGCCCATCCCTTCCACTCCACTCTCCCGCCCGGCAAGCTGGCTGCCTGCCCACTGGCGTTCTCTCGATCGCCCTCCCTGTCGTCATCCTCGCCCCCTCTAATCTCCTCGTCACCTTCCCGCCGCCTCCCTCCCACTCACTCTTCTCGTCGTCCGCCACCCTGCTCGTTCCCACCCGTCAGCCACCCTTCTCGCGTCCTGCCCGCCGGAGCGGGGGCCCGGCCTTGCGGGAGCCGCTGGTCGAGGCTCGTGGCCCGGGCTGCGGATCCGCTCTCCTCGAGCTGCAGGGCGCAAAGCGGAACGCCCCCCCCCCCCGCCAGCGCGTGCTTCACCACGACCTCCCAAGGTCCCTTCCTCTCCCTCGCCCCCTCCCGGCCAGCGCAAACGCCAGACACCGCCACCCGCACCAGTTCGTTACCCTCCGCAGCACGCCTGCGGTCGCGCGTCGCCCATCACGGGGCCTTTGTCGGCGCACGCGGCGGGCTTTGAATCCTGAAAGGCCGAGCCTACGGCAGCCATCGTCTTTCACACCCGGCAAATGGCTGAATATTTACAAATCGTAACACTTTTAAAACGCATTTCTCTCGTACTCGAAGGTAATTTTGTTTCAAAACAGTATTTTAGTCTGTGGAGAGCATGATGTAATCAACTTTCCGCAACGTATCCTCAAACGCAACTGTTAATGAACAATTATTCCTTTACATGCGGTGCTGTTACGTTACAATTTATTATTCCTATTTTTGTTTTGAGCGGATCTCCATGTTTCTCACCGGGTCTCTACTCTTGTTGATTGATTAATTGGTTATTTAGTGTTCCGATGCGTCTACTGCTTTTGCGGTCATTGCCTCCCCGAAGTCCAGTGCATATTTATCACAGAGACGACAATGTTCTTCCCCTGCGAGATGGTTAGATCCGGTGGCGCCGTAATTGAAGACGTGCGGTGTTTTCCATCCAAGTATCTCCCTCCAGATGGGCACCGCCCCACCAGAACGAACCTAGCTCTCGGTAGTCTTTAGCATGTGTGGTAGTGTAGTGCGTTGTAAGTGTGTGTATAAGTAGGGTGAGGATATGACAATGAAGATCGCACACGATATGTGGCCAAATTGATAGGGTCCTGCCGGCTTCGCCTGGTGTTGATGGGAAAAATCCAACTATAAGATCAGCCGGTCGTACTATTCGACCTACATAGCTACACAAAAAATCAGTGTCAAAAATCCTGTGATCTTCGAAAATGCGCGCCCTAGGTCTCTCAGGGAGAGGCACTGCGGTGACATCAGCTGGTGCCCTGAGCATCTCAGTCGGAACGCTGTTTTGAGATGTATCTCATATCAATAGTGGATGGGTGAGAATGAGATGAGTCGATTAGTCGGACCTCTTAGAGTATTGGGAGAATGGAGAAGCACATAGCGCGTTCCGTGGTCTAAGTATTGCTTGGTAGTGATTAGCCCTAAAGTAAAACGTCCTAAGTACGGTGCTGGCCTATGATCCGGTCCAGGTAGACGATGATGTTAAGGATGAGTGAAGTAGTTTGTGCACGCCGGAGCGCACCCACGATCTCTCAGTAAAACTTTCCCATCCGACGTTGATTAACGCTACATCTTCCGAAAATGATATTAGAATTAATTTAATAAATGGACTTTATTGACTTAATTACCTTTTGAACTTGCATTGTAATTCAACGAAATTAAGGATTACTGTCTCATCTAGCGTCCATTACATCCGCTACAAATACTATGCACTCTCTATATCTTCAAAATGCCATTGTGATAACTTTCGAACTTTACTATTGTAACGTATTAGCCAGCGTGCCTCATGAATCTATTTGGGGACGCTTGGTAGATGGTATAGATAGCCTAGCCACAGGAAGTAGGGATTTTCCGAAAGGGAAGAACGCGGAAACGAGACACAAGGCTTTGGAGTATCCGCCTATAGAAACTTTTCACTGTTATAACAAGCGAGGGGTGGCGTGACGTAGTAGGTCACGTGGGCCTCGCCTATATAACAGAGTGTACAGAGCCAGTGGGTGGGTTCTGGAGACAGTGGAGAACCTCGTGCGTTGCACAAAACTTGGCGCCACGACGGTCATATGCGAGCGGTCGCGAGGCTCGATCACTAGTTGACGAAGCTGCGGACTTTAGGTCTTTGGTGACTGCGGTCACGGGGGAGCGATTGTGTGCGTGCTCCGCCGTGAAGAGTGGTTGAGTGCCACGATTCACGCCGATTCTCAATCGGATAAATCGTTCCGCGATCGAGGCAAACCAGCTGGGGTGCGCCAGAACGGACTTTCGTGTCCCAGCGTACATCCGGTCACGGAAGCTAGGCTTTGTGCGCGCTTCAAAATTAGGAGTGGCGAATGCCACAATCAAAACAATCTTCAATCGGGTTGGATCGCTCCCGCGATCAGGGGATAGTAGGTCTATCAGAGCTAGGGTGTAAGTAGATTATTAATTGATATATATTTGTTTTGTTTCTTTGTTAATAAATATATTGTTATACGAAACTCTGTGTCTGTTGGTCGCTGTGAGTATCCATGACGTCACACTATTCTCTCCATATCTCCCCTACAGACTTGCTTTGTTCTTTATTCATGTATACATTCATATTTTGAATAAAACCCATGGAGATTGAATTTCGTCAACTCCTTTGTGACTTAGACTGAGTTCACTCGGCCCATAGTTGGCGTAATAATTCTCATCATTTTGCGATATTTAATGGGTCACCATTGTTCTCATTTCAAACATACGGATTTTCTACATGACTTATAGATCGAAGAAGGAATTGGTTTAAGGCATTCTTGTTACTTGTATCTTGACAATTTATTGTTCTACACTCTTAATTAGCCTGGTGGTAACTAGCTAATGGTGAGCGTGCTCGTTTTCCACTGCGCGGTCCCGGGTTCCAATCCCCGTCAGGTAAGATTATAGTATGCGTTTTCCTTGTAATGTCCTAGAATATGTTGCTGTTTGACGATGAGAAAATTCACTTCTCAGTTTGAGAAGACCGGAATACGGCGTGAGATGTCTACGTGCTAACCACACGTACCCACTTAACCCATGGCCGCGACGCAGGGACGTGGTCGGTAGGCCTGAGCTCGTTCACGAGCTGTCGCGGCAAGTACAAACATGCATGTATACATACATATGTACTCTTAATTAAGCATATTTATTTTTATAGCTAATATAAAAATAAAGCTAATCTAAGATCAATGGCGACATCAGCAAGATATTTTATGTTCTTTCAAGGTGACGAGAGATTGTAATTTGACGAGAGTTTGCAAGAGCGAAGAGTTAATGGCTCAGTTGTAAGATGGGCACATACGGGTGAGTTGGCTCGTAGCTAATTGAGGGCTTGGGCCTGGGAGCGCGCGGCGGCGGGGAAGGCGCAGCGAATGGTCTACGGGGAAAGCGCCAACCACTGCACGTTGTAACTGTTATTAATATTATTGTTGTTACTGTTGTTGTTGTTGTGATTGTTGTTGCTGTTGTTGTTGTGATCATTGTTGTTGCTGTTGTTGTTGTGATCGTTGTTATTGTTGTTGTGATCGTTGTTGTTGCTGTTGTTGTTATCATTGCAGATGATGTTGATGTTATCTGATATCCCGGCTTCGTCATGTATTTTAACCGCTCCGTCCGCTCTCCTCTTGCCCTTCCCTTCCGACCGCCCAGCCACGGCTCGTCACACGCACAGCAATGCCTCCTAGATGCGTTGCGGCTTGCAGTAAGCTACATTTTGTAAATAAAAATAAACAACACATTGTTGGGGTAACATTTTGAATCTCATCCCCTGTGATTTAATCTCGAACGCTCAGAAGTGTTCTTATAAATATTGAGAGCAAACTCACCCGTTATTCGAATGCTTTTGACCAACACACAAAGATTCACTTTTATATTTAAGAGTTATTGATATTATTGCTATTGTTTGCATTTCCAGTAACTGTTAATAAGCTAAATTCGTTCCTGAAGTTTCCTAACTGGGTCATTCCTTGTAGTTCACGGCTCCCAACATGACCATTTCACATTTTCGTGAAGTTCTGGACGTCAAGTCACACTTGACTCGAAGGAACTTTTGTGAAGTAGCTTCAAAAGTGAAACACATTTCGAGGTACACTTTGATCGATCTGTGGCCGCTTCTTAATGCAGTACAAGATTTTCACAAATTTGAAATCCAATGTTTCCTTTTCAGTTATTGCTATACAAATGAAACGGTGCTTATATTTGCAACTTTATCCCTCTATTCATTGAAAGTAATTTCAATTATGCTATTATTAACACACAGAAAGTACAATGCAGCAAATTAGTGGAAAAAAATTGTCCAAAAAAGATTCCCTATTGAATATTGAATATCTTACTAAATATTTAAGGAATAAAAGTGAAACTTAGTTCATAATATGTCAACATATTTACGAAATTCCATTAAAATCTAATAAGTTTGCGCGGAGCACTGTTCCAAATTTAGACCACTTGACACGGAATGACCCAGCTGTGTCACCTCCGTTCGATGGCCCTTCAAAGGGGCCATAGGCACCTTGTCGGGAGAAGGCCGCTTTAGACGGTGCGTCCTAGAATAGTCGCTGCCCCCCTCCCCGGCCCCCCTCGCTTCCTCGCGGCGCTAATTATCCGAATCGCAGGGCGGCCACCTGCGCAGTCTTCCGAAGCGCTCGGTTTGCCGCTTCCGCGCGCGTCTCGAAAGACGCCCTGCCACGCTCGGTGCAGCCCCATCTCTCCCGCCACCCCTTGCCCACCCCCCTGCGCTCCCCACCCCGCCTTGGCGTCCGCGCCGCCCACACAGCCCCCTCCACCCGTCCCGCGCCACTCCGACAGGCCCTCCCACTCCGCCCCCTCCCACCGCGCCCCCGCTTACCTAGATTACCCGCCCCGCCCACCTCTCCCCGCCGCGCCACCATACCTCGCTTCTCGCTCGCCTCGTCCCACCGCCTCAATTCGCTTCCCCGTCCACACCGCTCCACCAAGCCCGTTCCTATGCGCTGTCACGCATCGCATCCTCACCCATGCCGCCGCTGGCCCTCCCCGGCTGCCCCGCCCATCTCGCCATGCCGCCAGACTCGCTACTCCGCCACACCCTGCCCTCCGCTTCGCTTCCCCGCCCCGCACTGCCTCGCCACCCCTCCACGCTTCTCAGCCCGACTCACCGCCCCGCCCCGCCCCGCCCTTCCCGCTGATCTCCATGCCTCGTTTCGCGAGCCCACACCACACCTGACTCTTGGGACGCCCGTGCGGCTCCATTCACCGCCCGAAAAGAAGGGAGGGCGGCGCAGGGCGGGAAATAACTGTGGCGAGAGGCCGGAAACGGGGTGGAAAGCAAGGAGCGTCCTAGCACCGAGGATGGAAAATGTAGAGTGGTCCGCAAGGACAGATGGAAATGATGATGAGAGGGCAGGCCGTTTAACAAGATCGCGATACGCAGGTTCCGATTACATGCGAATAACGCATACTGTATCTATGTCTCAAATAGACAGATTTCTTTTTCTTTCTCCACGCTATAAAAACTCAATTCACAAGCTAACAATACTAACAACGCTGACATTTCAATAAAATTTTCCTCTCTTAATGTTTAATTATCACGTAAAAGTTTAAAATAAAGCCCGAAATATAGTTTCGCTAGTTAATTAGCACATTAGCTAGAATTTGTGGATAAAGCTATGAATGACGAAGGAAATCTCTTGAATTTCATTCAGCTAATGTCGCCAATTGCCACCGGGCGGTAAGGTGATTGTCCGAGTTTTAGGAGTCTTGTGTGTTCATGAGAAGTATTGTAACATAAGTGACGGACATATGGGGAAATGAAAGGAACAGTTTTTAAACACGGGTCCTACCTTTTCTCCTTCGTTTCTCCACATGTCCCCCACTATCCTTCACCTGTCCCAGAACTTATAAAACAGTTGGACCCTGATTGACAAGAACAGTTTTACTGCATCTTAGAACACCGCACAGTTACGAAGAAATCTCAAAAATTCCTCTAAAATCATCTGCTGTTATTTTTTCAGATATTTTTAATTGTTAAATAAAAATATGAAAACTAAGGCATCTGTTGTCTTTTTCTGAAATCGGCTCCAAAGTTTTCATTAAACTTTACGTACGGATAGTGATAAATGTACTCTATAAGTTGTCATAAACGCCATATTGCCCTATTCTCTTGTTCATCAAAAAATTACATAAATGTAATTTTTTCACTTGTCTCACGTCGTTAATATTTACATTAGCGTCGACTTGTTCACATTATAGTCTATATGAGTACATGAGTTATGAGTACGCCACTGCGAATGGCTATCCCCCGAACTGTGTGTTACAACATAATGGATTCAGTACGGTGTTAGAAGAAACATTCCAATATTTCTGAGTGTTGAGATTAATACATACATGCTTTTCAGTTATTTACTATCTCACCTTCTCGTCGTTTTCTATTTTCTCAATGTTATCTTTTAAATCAGGCACCATTTTCAAAAAAGTATCATTGCTTGCTATTAATTACATACGAATAGGGTTTTCAAATGCAAGTAAAATTCCGATATAAAATCCCTATACAATAATTCAGTGAAAATCAATATATTGATTTTTCAAACATTACAAAACTGTGATCTTTTTGACATTAGCGGCGATTTGTTCTCATTATTGCAATTACGACTACATGTGCCTTAAATGTGATACAAAATTTTCGCGCAAACTCAAAACTTTACTGTGAAAAGGGCTTCTTATTTCGAATTTCTCTGTGAACGAGCTCAAAATTCCGATTTTTCAAATAAGCACAAACGCCATATTCTGAAAAATAGCTCAAAACGTTTTCTTGAAACGTTTCATACGAATAATGCTCATAACACTGTTTAATATGACATAAAATTCGATTATGTCGATTTAAAATGTGAAATTAGCACAAATATATGATATCCTGCCTCAAACCTTTCTCTGGTAGGTCGTTCTGGGCAATCTTAATACATTGTGGTTCTTCTTCCGAAAACCTATTTACAACCTCTTCAACACTGTCAATGTTCTCAGTGTTTCACAGCTTTCAATACTTCCCAGCCTGCTGTCACGTACTCCAACTTGTCAAAATAGGCGCTGATGGCAAAGAACGATCTGCCTTTGTAAGCTTCAATTGTAGAACTTGACTTTAAAAATACTTTCTTTATGAAGAATATTAAATCATTGCTTTAGCGGAAATGGTTTCGAACTTCCTCTGCTACTAGGTAAAGGGCATGAGCATGAGGGTATGAGTTAAATTTTGGAAAAGTACCTTCAATCAGAGATTGCTTGTGGGTATTCGAATATTTGTGCACACCCCAATTAATTCGGTGCAATTTCTCTTAAACATCCCTCAACAAGGAGGGCATTCTGTCAGAGAATTTACGAAACATAATATTTGAAACGCGCGCCGTTCAGAAGCTGCGATTCCCACTCTGCTGCGTTTCGCGAAAGCCAGCCGGCGGCAAATGCGAGCGAGGAAAGAGCGTTGTTGGCTGCCGTGGGGCTAGAAGGGAAAGAGCGAGGTGGCTTACGGAAGCATGGAGCTTTCCGCCGGCGATGCGAGTATTAGTACGTGGGCACAGTGACGATTTCTGCGAGGGCCTTGACATGTCTCGACATGTCTCGTCACTCGGCTAGCACAAGTTTTTAAGATAAATACGTGTCATGTCGGGCGAGAATATTGCGTGTAGCACACGCGTCCTTTCCGGGTCAAACGACCTTCATGTTAAAATAGGTTAAGTTTAGATTTAAGGACATTTTTTAGTAAATTCAGATATTGAAAATTACCCCAATGTGTCTCACTGCGTTATGCGTGATAGAGCCTAATATGTGTGATTCCACTCCACCCCACCCCCTATTTTAGAGCAACCGGGCAAACTGCCGAGGTGAATAATAGGGGTGACGCGTAGATCGCACGAGAAATGAAAATATGGCCTGCAACCGTATTAAAGGTTTTAGTTGTGGCCCTTAAGGCCTTACATGTTGGGCACCTGCAGTTTACGCTCTGGTGATGTTCACAGACTGACGGACGGACGGACGAACAGGCGGACGCACGGACGATTTGTAGCAAAAAAACCAACACTTTTTCCGTATCAGGGGACCAAAAAAGGTCTATTTCCGTTGAAACCTCGAAATCTATTTTCCGCATAACTTTCTCTATACGCCGTATGTATACGAGAAAGTAAAAATTGTTCTTGAGTAATCAAATTCTTCAGGTCAACGTAACTAACGGCCGGAAATTTACTTCACTACAGAGTTCGGCTTTTGAGTTTCCGACCGTTTCGCACGTTTGTTATTGAAGGAACTTTGTGTGCGAATACGATGCCATTGGTTCTTTGATCAGCGTGTTTACTCTGTGACACACATTTTAATGTAGATTTACGACTCGTTGGCTCGCGTAAGCGCAGCAGATAGCAGCAGATTTTGAGGAATACTATCCATTGGTGAATCAATATTAAATACTAATACATGGCTCTCTACAAAAATTGAAACCATAAAATCAGTTGCCACTAATCAAACAAAATTGTATTTACGAACTATAATTTTAAATTTAGAATGTTTTATTTTTTATTGAAATTCTTACTGAGCAAAATATTGTTCACATTTTGAATATTACAGATCGTTGTATAATGTCAATAAATGCTAAGGGCATTTTTTCTTACTAAATCTTTCTCAAGTGATCTTCTTCAGATTTATTTCACGTTAGAGTTAAACATTTTAAATTGTATTAGCTCATTTCAAACTTAGTATTTTCTTAATATAGACATATTAAAGACTAGTGGTGATACAACAGCACATTCTTTTTCACATTATTTATAAATTTGCAATTTTCGAAAACGAGTCTCGAATTCAACGAAAATTACACTCATGCCATTCTTTTAAGTGTCCCTTTTTCTGTCCGTGACTAATGGAGCAGTTTTTGAGAAAGTTTTATTTTTGTAAATAGCATTATTTTCAGCCCAAATTTCGCGGAAACGGCCTTTCTTAGAGCTATTTTTTTTACTAGTCTTTGCATAAGACAAAAACTTTCTGTCTTCAATTTTGTAGTTTGGAATAGTTAATTTTTTGAAAATAAAGAGTTCGGCGAAAATGGGATATATTATTAGCCACCCCTGATACAAATGCGAAGAAAATTTTTGGAGAAGAAATAGTTTTAAAAGTTTAAAATTGTGTACATTTCGCGCAACATTACGTGAAAAATACTCATATGTACGAAGAGTTGTACATTACCTTATTTCAAGATCTCTTTTTTAAGAAATATATTTTATTACGGAAAAAATCTCTATCTTCAATACAATAGTTGAAGGAAAATGCCCAAAAAATTGCACTTTTGCAATTTTCTAAAAATCTGAGACTTTAACCAACATGAGGCCTGCATCATTCTCTTTAACACAATTATTTATTTCTTAATCTAATATATACATTTATACATTTCAGTTGCCGTCTGGCTTAGTGTAAATTCTTACTTCTATGACTATTATATATATATATATATATATATATATATATATATATATATATATATATATATATATATATATAGTACATAAATCTATTCGAGATCTAGGCAGGGGCTCCAGATTGTCGTCTGGTGTTGTTGCAGAACTTATTTCTTGTTCCGCAGCTAGCTTCCTGTGGCATGGGGTGGAGGAGGGCGCCTCTGCGGACTCTGTCCCGAGGATCCTTTACGCTATCCGAGAACGAAGTTTAATAAAAAAAATTGGAGCCATTTTTTAGAAAATTTTGAAAATGTCTTTGCGGGTTCATATACCCTCAAAGATCAAAATATCTGTTCGAAACTCTCAAAGCCATTAGTTTCTTTAAGTTCATTCAGATCGATCGGGTGTTATCAATTTTGGGGGAAATCGGCTGAACAGTTTACGCGCTAGCGTGGACCACAGACGGACATTTTGCGGTCAATCGAATTTCGGTATCACTGACCCACAAAACATAGATATGGATATAAACATGGATTCCTGTTGATAGAGGAACAGAAAGTAATTTACTATATAATATATAGGAATATGGAGTATCCTCATTTTAGTTGCCATAGCCCGGCAATAAGAATTTGTCTGCCGATAATTGCCAGTTTTCTGGCGTACGATTGCATAACTTTAGCATTTTCTTCTCACAAAGTCAATCCTAAAATGTAAAACGATGTCATTGGAAACTGCACTGCGTCCCCCGTTTGCTTTCCTGTTGCCGGGGGCCTTGCGCGAGTAGCGAGGCGCGTGTCTTCCGTGAGTCACTCGCCGCGCCGCGCGCGGGGCAGGGGAGGGGGCGTGTGCTTGAAGACGGCTCTTCCTCAGGGCGCCCTGGCTGCGAAGGCCTCTCGATGTCCTGCCCCTCCGCCTGAGCCGCTGTTTGTTTGCCGGCCGCCGCCACGACTCGCCAGCCTCGCTTGTCTGCACGCGCCGGGTATCGTCAGTTCCGCGCATCTCCTGCGACGCTGCGTGTGTGTGGATGCGACGCGAGAGGTCGCCCGTTTCGCGCATTTGTTTACAGATTCCGAAACTGGCGGAGAGCGGACGTAGTGACAGGCGCAGTTGTCATGATCACAAGTGGAGAGCTTAATGTCGAAGTGACGTTATCTCCATTTCCGTTTGTTTTCTAGTGTGGGCTAGCTTTTGGGTCTTGCCACATACTTTTGCGAGCTGCTATCTATCGCCGCCAAAATTATATTTTTTAAAAAAATGTTCTCACTTTTTTACTATGCCCTAATGGTAGAATCAGGTGTTACTTCAAGAATATCACCATAACATTCTATAAGAACTTTAAGAACAGAGTAAGGGCGGATGCAGAGACTAATTTTGGGAGTGGACAGTTTTTATACAAAATGTTAATGTTGAATGAGTCAGATTAGATATTATGAAGAATGACGCGGGATAAACTCATCTCATATTGCGAAACAATTTAATTTGTTTTAATGTTTATATAGAAATATTTTTGCTTGAAAGTTTCGTAACAAGTTAAAATTATTTGTAGTGAAGATTAGTTGGATGGGAAATTTCCTTCACTTTCCTCCTCGTGAATTCGCAGCTGAATAGAGCAACGCACTGTTAAAATAATGTGCATCCACTTGGCGAATAATATTAATTCTTGGCAAAACGCTTATTTCCAGTTGTATTACATCACAAACAGTTTTTTACGTAAACAGTTATTTACGTCAAAAACAGTTAAAACTGAGAGACGTGCTATGGGGAGACGTTAATTTGAAGTTATATTTATGCCAGTAACAATTGTCCATTCTGTCTTTA
This sequence comes from Gryllus bimaculatus, assembly GCA_017312745.1. Lineage (NCBI taxonomy): Eukaryota > Metazoa > Arthropoda > Insecta > Orthoptera > Gryllidae > Gryllus > Gryllus bimaculatus. The sequence goes on from BOPP01000036.1 coordinate 8,579,247, forward strand.
TGTCTCCCTATCTCTCCCCCTCCCCATTTCCTTCCCCCTCTCCCTCACCCCCGATGAATAATGTAATATAATGTTCAAAAAGATCTCATCCTATAGATAACGGTGTGAAAAACGTTTTTTTAGGCGGCCTCAAAATTTTAGTTTTAAAAAAACTGATCATTGATAATTCCTAAAACGCTTAGATTAGGAATTATTTAACGATATATAATATAGCAAATCATGCCCATCATTGCGGGTTGCATTTGACATGAATATTTACTTTTGTTCTGTAGCTCCATCTAATGAATTTTCCAAATATTTGAATAGTTATTCCGTTTTCGGAATGAAGAGCGGAGATGAATCAAACAGGTCAGAGATAATTAAAATCAGTCCAGCCGTTTTTGAGTTATTAACACTATAACTTGCAGGACTTTGTTCTCTCTCTCTCCTTCTCTCTCTCTCTTCTTTCTTACCTCTCTTTCTCTCTCTCAGCTCTTTCTCTCTCTCTTTTCTCTCCTTTTCTTCTTTCTCTCTTCTTTTCTCTCTCTCCTCTCTTCCGTCTCTCTCTTTTTCTTTCTCTCTTTCTTCTCTTCTCCTCTTTCTTTCTTCTCTGTCTCTTCTTCTCTCTCTCGTCTTCTCTCTCCTTTCTCTTTCTCTCTCTCCTCTTTCTCTCCTCTCCCTCTTTCTCCTCTCTCTCTCTTTTTCTCTCTCTTCTTTCCTCTCTCTCTCCCCTTTCTTCTCTCTCTTTCTCTCTCTCTTTTCTTTCTCTTTTTCTCTCTCTCGTTTTTCTCTCTTTCTTTCTCTCTCTCTCCTCTTTCTCTCGTCTCTTTTCTTCTTTCTTCTCTCTTTCTCTCTCTTTCTTTCTCTCTTTCTCTGTCTCTTTCCTCTTCTTCCTCTTTCCCTTTCTTCTCACTCTCTTTCTCTCTCTCTCTCTCGTTTCCTCTCCTCAATCTTTCCTCTCTCTCTTTCTCTCTCTCTTTCCTCTCTCCTCTCTCTTTCCTCTCTCTGCTTTCTCTCTCTCTTTCTCCTTCTCCTCCTTTCCCTTCTTTCTTTTCTCTCTCTCTTATATATAATTGTATATAATTATATATTTTATATATTAGCGTATTATATAAAGCGGTTTTGAGATTTTTTAATTGCCTATATTTTGGACAAATAATTTGCGAAAAGTTGGACATGATCTTTATTCAAGATTCATCTTTAAGAAACAGATTTAATTTTAAAAAGTCTCCATTTCGAAGTTGTGGGATGGTGCCGGAAAAATTTGATATTGTTTGTAATAATTTCGAAAAATCAAGGATTTTAACAAAAATGAGATCTGCACTATTCTCTTAAGCATCCATTATGCTATCCGAGGACAAAATTAAATTAAGAAATTTGGTGCCATTTTTTGAAAATGTCCGAGAAGCTTCTTGTACCGGAAAAATAAATATATGTGTAAAAAACCAGGAGCCGCGTCACCATCCAGAACAATTGGGAAATATCAATTTTGAAGAAAATAGGCTGAACAATTTATGCACTAGCGTTGTGCACAGGCAGACGGAGGGACAGACAGTCAGAAAGACGTTTTTCTGTCAATCGATTTTCTGCCAGTCGATTTTTCGGTAACAAGGACGCACAAAACACGAATTATGGGTACAACTCGTGTTAGAGGATTTTTTTCTTTATTTGGCGACATAATTTATCCACTTTTATAAATGCTGCTAATATTATTTAAATTTATTAATTACTAATACTATTTTAAAATGGCATTTTCCGGCACAGGATTACAATACTTTCTCTTCGTACGTAAGTAGGGCCGAGGAAGTAAAAATGATTAGTGTATATTTGAAAAGAATGAGCAAAAGATAAGAAAATTCAAAACATTGACACAATAAAGGATTAATAACAATAAAATTGTCTGAATCTTTTTTGCCACATGTATGTAAGATTCATAAATAAATTAAGAAGTTTAGAAAAAAGGTTCAGAAGTTTTTAAAAGAATTATAAAAGATATTGAATTTGGAGTATACTGTAAAATGTTATTTTTCATTGATTGTTTCTGAAATAATTGATTTGCATTATAATCATTTATTAAAACAGTTTATGATATCTTACTTGGCAATATTGTAGACCGTACATTTGAAAAGAAGGAAATTCCTATTCAACACTACAGATTTCAGAAAGAAAGAAAGTAAGTAAGTATACGAATTTTCATTCGAAAGAAAGTAAGTAAGTTTCGAACATTCGATGATCCCAGAAGGCTTTTGTTAGAATACAAAATTGAATTTTTAATAGTATTAGATAAAAACCGAATATAAAATAGAGCGAATTTGCATTTTCACGAAGATTTTTGTTAGGTAGCGACTACCAGGACTCTATTGCGCTCTACCGGACTGAAGCATGGGCCGTTTACAGAGATGCCGGTTTGTACATTCCGGCCTGGACTGAAGGTCGCCGTGACTGTACCCGGTGACATTAGCACCCCTAGCCTTGCACGTTTTGGTGTCGCCCGCCTCTTTAACGGCGAGTGTAAAGACCCTGAGTGCGAGCCCCCGTCTGACTGAAGGGCGAGCGAGACGGGGAACCACGGCAGGGGAATTTGTTCAGGAAGGCGGCGCGCCGCGGCGTGGAGCGACCGATGCAAACGGCGGGCGGCCGAGCGCGATGCGAGCACACAACAAGGCACTGAGATGGAATTATCCCGTAAGTTGATATAATATGTGAGCTTACGTAGTAATATTAGCAATTAACGTAACAAATTTTTATATTTAAAATTTTAAACGATGTCTTTAAACGTCATATTTTCGTATGTGGGTAGTGTTACCGGTGGAAATATGTATAAAGCATTTAGTTTAGCTAATTTATTTTCACATAATTTATATTTTTAACCAACAAATTTAAACTAATCTGTACTTTAAGTAATTATTGTCATTCAATTTAAACGTATGTTGCTTTGAAATGTTTAAAATCCCGTTAAATATTTTCTGACGCCCTTGCTTTCCCGTCAGTTTCCTAGAAATTTTTCTCTGATAGGGTAGTTCAATGTTGTTTCTTGTGAGCCGCAACACTCATATAATTGGCTTTGTTGGTCATTATTTGAAACATGTTTGAAGTTAATTTATTTTCTCGCAGAAAAATAATAGCGTTTTCCATTCGCTGCCCAGGTGTGCACTCAGTCAATACCTTCTATTACTAGCAATTGTCTATTATTAGTAGTAAAAGATATTGGCTCAGGGCAGCTTTCCTCTTCCATTTGACCGCTAGGTCGCACCAGTGCAAAGAAGCGCATGTTCCATTCGCACAATGATACGGAACCACGGCTACGGATACGGCACAATGATACGGCGCTCTCTGGGCGCCCTAGCCTTCACTGAGTAGCTCGTCGGTGCAGTCCATTGCACTGGGCCATTTTGAGGTTAGGTTCAGAAATGATGAATGTTGATTTGAATTAGTGGTGAAATTGTGAATGCAACTGAGGTTCTTCTGTCACGCAGGGGCATTTCGAATGATGGATTATATAATGTCTTACAAGAAATGTTTTAAAATAATTTTTGTGACTTAAGCAAAGTTCGGAAAATTACTTAGTATTTTCCCAAAATTCAACCTTTAATACCTTCATGTTAACAAATCCAGTGCTATTTAGTAACCATAGTGTATACACGTCACAATTTCCAAACGCTACTGAAGTAAAAATAGTGAATTACTATTACCTTTACAAAATCATTCAAATTTATGTGCTACGAAATGTTTCTCATATGCGCATACTAATGCCAGTGGAAATGCTCATGTTAAGAGTTTCATGGTTTTCAATAACCAAACAATTCTCCAGAAGACTTTCGGTTCAAAATATAGTGTACTATATCGATCACTGGCAAATCTCGATAAACGAAATTTCTATATATATGCGTTTGAAGTTTTCGCTATTTTTTAAATGAAGAAATTACACGTCAATCATTTATGAATTAAAGTTTATGAATTGCCAAAAGACTTCATAAAAGTTCCATTAAAAAGATAATAATTATTATAAAAATTATAACAACGATCATAATTCAAAATTCTAATTTTTTGAGTTCTATCAGTGTGACAGGTCAAGAACAACTGTCTATAATCTCACTGCGCAGAATAAATGCCATGACTGAGTTCCGGAATCCGTTTCATTCGTGGCTGCCTTTCACGCGCATGTGGCAGCACTGTTGCGGAACGATGACGTTTTTGCCCTGCACTAGGCTGAATTTCAGTGCAATGAGTGGAAAACTCTGTAAGTCAAGACATTGAATCATAGGAATGAAATGAAAAGTGCACCGCTTATTTTCTAGCTAAACTATGTAACAAACGCAAACTGTTCCGGATTTTTTGCTCTTTTGATGAGATCTGATCAAAACAAACCACAAGCCAATGCGCCGCGAAAGAGGCCAGAAATTAAATATTGAACTTTCACGTGATTTTCCACCGACGCTGTGGAGCGCAACCGTCCCGATATGTCTTTTTTTCATTCTTATTTTAGTTCGCTTTTCAACATTTATGGTGATTTAGCTACCACTTTAATTTTAACATTGGTTGTATAACTGTGGGATAACGGTGGCGGAACAGGCATACGGACCCACACAAACATCTACGCCCGGGGCGGGATTCGAATCCACGACCCTAAATGCCAGGGCAGACACGGCCCTTCAACCTCGGCTATCCAGGCCGTGAAGATGTCTCTATTTTTGCCGCTGCAAATTATTAATAAATCCAAAAACATTAAATCATCAAGGGAAGGTCGTGAAAGGAATTGTGCTAACATTTCTATACACTACAAAAATATTATTTTACCCCTCAACTTTCTATTTCTGTGCCTTTGAAGTTTCATTTATAACGCCAGTGGCGATCAGTCACCCACTTTCTTCTATTAATATCTTAAATCAGGTCTCTCACTTCTCGAGATCGGGAGTTTCGAAAAACGTTTTAACATTTCAATACTACTATTACTTCAAACCCCCCAATCCCACTCGTAAATATAATTTTATATTTTCGTCTCTATTACAAGATTTCTGGTGTTTTGTCACTATATTCCCGCCTTTCAATATAACACGATCACATTTCATATCTAAAAAGAACTACATCTCAAATATTGTCGTTAAGCAGGATACTGTTTTTATCTTAAGAAAGCCGTTTATTTTGCGGCCAAAGACATCATTTTATGTTAGTATGAATTGACTATCTTGTGAACTTCTTTATTAATTTCTTTCTACGAAAATAATGCTAGTTTTTAAACATATTTCTTCACTTCATTAAAAAAATAGTTTACTGAAATGTGTTACTTTTCTTGTTTATCAACGACCTGGTTTTATTGCAGCGAAGCGCATGTACCGCACCTTTTGTAAAGATAGCATTGACGAGATTCGGAATTGAAGGGCATGGAGTAAGTTTGCGGAGTCTGTTGGAGGAATCGTGGGCCTCGCCCCTCACCGCCCCCACCGCGCGCGTGGCGCCGCCGAGCGCAGCAACTCGCACAGCGCGATAAGGCGTGACGTCAGAGGGCGACGTCGCGCGGCCGCTGCGTGGGCGTCAAGGAGCTAAGCTCCTCTAGCGCCTCCACACACACACACACGCACGCACGCGCACACGCACACGCGCGCGCGCGCGCTGTCCGTCACTCAGCGGCCAGCTGGCGCGCTGTGGCACCAAACGAAGAAGCTCTGGCAAACTTCCACCCTCTCCTCTTCCACAACTCCTCTTCGACTATTGTCACCCACCGCTCCTGTTACACTCACTTCTCTTTCAACCTCTCCTCTTCCACCATCGTTTCCCACCGCTCCTCTTTCACTCCTTCTCTCCCATACTTCTCTTGCACCAGTCTCTTCCGCCCCTATTCTTCAAACTCTCCTTCACCATTCAGAACCAACCCTTCTTTCCTCAGTCCTTCTCTTCTACCGCCCACACCCCTTACTCTCCAACCCATTCTCTTCCAACTTCATCTCCTATTTGTCCTCTTCCACCATTCTTTCATACACCTTTTCTTTCATTCCCTTTTCTTACATTTCTTTGTCTTTCACACTAGTCTTCCATCTACGCTTCAATTCCCCCTTTTCTTCCCCTTCCTCTTCAATCCGTCTTCAACCACCATTCTCTTCCCCTTAGTCTTACATCCCCTCCTCTGTCTCCTTCTCTTCCAATCCCTTCTTAACACTTCCTCTTTTACGTTTCCTCGTCCATCTAATCTTCTCTTCTATCTCTCCTCTTCCATCCCTCCTCATTCCACCCCTCCTGTCCATTCCCTCCTTTTCTCTAGCAGGAAGCGCCCGCTTTCAGTGGGCATGGCGGGGCAGAAGGTGCACACGATAATAAAACTACGTAATACAAATAAACACAAAAGCGAAGGTGCGTAAAAGTTACAAAATTTTGATGCAATGTTTGTTTCTACGTATTTAATTTTCCGTGATAACATCTTGGTTCAATGATCCTCATCACTTTCGAAACGATGTAGCGTTCGACGTCGGTGGGGCAAAGAGTCGGGGATCGCATAGCCACTCAGTGCGATCCATTAGACCCATCGTTAAGATTTCGCTAAATATTTCTATGAATTTTCTGTACGAGATGTGGTGTACATTAGTAATAAATACATTTTCTAGAATTCTTTATTTGATTTCTTTTTATACAGATTGACCAACTGTTTTTAAAACCTATAAAGAGAGAAAGAAGGAAGGAAGAGGAGGAAAGTAGTTTCGAAGGAGGGAGGGAGGGAGAAAAGTGAGGGACAGAAAGAGGGAAATAGCCTCTTATGGTTCGCAGAAACGTTTGCGCGCGTATGGTAAAGGGTTTGGCCCATTGTGGAAGCTGTGAATCACTCGGCGGGGAGGCTGGGCATCGGCTCCAGAGGCCCCAGCGCCAGTCGCCCAGAGCGTGAATCATTTGGTCGGACTGCGAAGCAATGTGCGATTCACCTGACGCGCTTCTCGAGAAGTTACACAGTTTCCGCGAAAGCCAACCGAAAACACGGAGCCTTCTCCTTTAATAGTCTTGCGCCCTTCCTGCGTTTGCCTCAGGCGGCCCCACGTAAAGAGAAAAAGGTCGGTGAATCGCTTCACAAACGAGTCTCTTACCGCCATCGCCTTGGCGCGTTCGTTGGCGTTCACGGAAGAAAATGACAACAAAGCAGCACCAAAAACTGTCATATAGTGTAACTTAGTTAATAAGCAGTCGAAGTGGGTGTGCAGGGCTCCTTGAAATTTTTGTGAGTTGTCGCCCAACCAGGGCTTTCCACTTTCTCGCTACCGCTTATGCAGTAGAAAGAAAGTAAACTAATGCCGTTCGAAAAAACGGCGAATTTTCGTCAGAATAACTCTTATTACAGGGCCCTAGTAACGATCAAGTGGATAAATCCAGATGATGAATTGAGGGGAAAAATCTTCTATCACGTGGTGAAGCCAAAATCAAATTTTTGTGGGTCCTTGGCACAGAGAAATCGAATGACGGCAAAATGTCTGTCCATCCGTCTGTGAACAACGCTAGCGGCTAAGCGGTTCACCCGATATTCTCCAAAATTGGTATTCCTTAATCGATCTCGCTGATGTCGCGGGCCTTTGAATTTGAAATCGATATTTCGAAATGATATGAGATGACATCATATTCTTTATTCTTTTGGTTCCCTCCAAAAATTACAAAACAATACTGGTAATTGTTTTGGCTTGTCTCTCACGTCAATACTATTTACAATAGCGACGATTCATTCACATTACAGCATTTACAAGTAAATGTGCATTTTAAATGATCTTATATAAAGAATCTCGAAAACTCAAAGTTTTTCTGAGAAAATTAGCATAAAATCTCACATTTTCGGAAACGCTTGAACGGATGTGGCAAGTCCGAATAGCTAGCCGAGACAGAAAACTAATACGGGAAAGTCTGTGCTATTCTGTAGCACCACTGGTTTAATTTTGAAAATGTTCCCGGAGATTCATGTAAAGTACCGCCCCCCCCCCAAAAAAATTAAAATACGGACTCGCATCGGAAATAAAACTTGTATCGTTTTCAAGTTCAGGGTGCCCCGACATTGACAATATCGACTGTGGAATGTGAATTTTGGAGAAAATCGGCTGAAGGGTTTATCCGCTAGCGATGTTAAGAGACAGACGTTTTGCCGTTAATCGATTTTGCCGTAAATCGATTAATCGAGTTAATCGATCCACAAAACATGGATTCTGTCTACACCACGTGTTAGTTGGTGGATTTTGAAATCTTAATTTAGCAACTAGATGTAACCACTTTTTCGTTTCCAGTGCCCGTCAATAGGAGTTTATCTGCCGAATATTCGCCATTTATTTTACCGCAGCATTACCTGACTTTCTCTCTTCTGCGTAAGCGGCAGTGAGAAAGTAAAAATACACTTTTTCTTCATTCCCAAAACGTATTTTTCCCTTTGAAATATCGAAATCTATTTACTGCAATATTACGTAACTTTCTCTATAGTACGTATGCTCGTATTAATCGTTATACCTTGCAGGTCGTTTTTTCCGGCAGCAGTACGTAAGTTTCTCTATACCGCGTAAGCAGTTGCGAGAAAGTAAAATGTAGAATTACTATAGTGTTATTGAGTCACACAAAAGGTTATTTTTCATAATAGACATCTAGTACATCTAAGATCAAAGAGAGAGATCTGTGATGAGAGCGACGGCAAGTTCTTTACAAACACTTCGAGAACGCAACTTCACAAACGCCTTTGTTCCCACCAATATTCGTGAATGTTTACAATTGTCTACCCTGCTGATGGAAAATGATGTGAGGTCTAATCATTAGGCTAATAGGCAATTAATAAACTTTCAGTGAGCTTTTAACTAAAGACTTCTGGACGTTTTCGGGAACGTGGCATTTCATCAATAAAGCAACATGGTATACTAAAGCAATAACAGTCAAAAATACTTCGCCAAAAGTCATAAATTTGCTTTACACAACCATTTCAAGTAAAGGGAAAGTAAAAATGCTGCACGTGTGTATGTTGATATGCACTTTAATAAGGTCGAGCGTTGCGTACCCAATTTCAGTGCACTTTGCCAACTACAATAGCGTATTTATCGTGACATTATGATGTGTTTGTGCGCTGCGTCAAGGATTCAACTCAACTGTTTAAGGGTCTTACGTTCTAATTGCTCAGACAAATTGTATTTTGGCAGTCACTCAGTTAGCAAGTTTATGAGATGACGTTGGTAAATGTTTCTTCGGATTTCGCTCAAACGATAGAAAGGCATCAGAAGTTTTCAAATATGGAGAGAACGACGTCACTATCATCAACACAAACGTCACATGGGAAATATACGTTTTGCTTTCTTGGTAATGCAACAAAATGTCGAGGGAGAAATGAGTTTACAAATACCATGTGACTTCATTACATTTGAAGATGAATGTATCGCGTGATTGGTTCGTGACGTTCGTGACGTTAGTGGCAGTAATTAACCTCCAAAAAACAACTATCAAAACCCTTCTTAATAACTCAGAATGCACTGTTCCCAAAAATTAACCCCTTAACAATTCGAAAAAAAGTTAAATTCAAATTCATTGTTACTTCAACGATTTTCATCCCCACCTCCGAGAAATGGAAGTATCTTTTTTGCTAACTTTCAATGCCTGCAGAAGTTGAAAGAACATTATGCAGCATCCGGCCATGACAGAGGTGTCCAATGCTGCGTTAGTTACCCAGGAACTCGTGAAATATTCAAGAGAAATGGAACAGTTTCGATTGTTACTAAAATATGAGCATATCTGATTTTATTATCTCGCCTGATCTCCTACTGCGCCTACCGGCTGATCTCTCATACTCAGTGCGTCACTGCTTAAGAAATTGTTGATGTCAAGTGATAGCAAGACTCAAAGAAAGGTCCAGACCTCCATATAAAATTTACAATGCACATGGTGCGTTATGAAAGAGCAATTTTTACTTTCTCGTAAGAAGAGAAACTGTAACCGGAAAGCGGCGAATTTTAAACTCTTATTGCCGGGCTCTGGTAACGCAAAAGTGGATAAATTCAGTTGCTAAATATAGAAAAAATATCCTCTAATACGTGGTGTGGCCCGAATCCATGTTTTGTGCGTTCCTGATACCGAAAAATAGATCAACGGCAAAATGTCTATCTATCCGTCCGTGCACGACGCTAGCGAATGTACTGTTAAGCCAATTTTCTCCAAAACCAGTTCTCCCCAATCATTCTGGCTGATGTCGCGGCCCTTGAAATTTGAAATCGATATTTTAATGTTTGGGGAACTTCACATGAAACCCCTCGAACATTTTAAATATTTTCAAAAAATGTCACAATTATTTTGAATTTATCTTTGTCCTCAGAGGATAATAGACGCTTAAGAGAATGGCGCAGATCTCATTTTTGTTAAAATCCCTGATTTTTCGAAAATCACATTTTTTCTGCGTCATCCTACAACTTCGAGTATAATACATAAGAGAGAAGTTTTTCCTAAATGAAATCTGTTTCTTAAAGAGAGATCTTGAAATTAAATTGCGTTCAACATTTCGAAAATATGAGCAGTTCTTGTGTATTTTGCCAATTGTATACGTATATTTTTTAATATATTTGGGTTGATAATTAAACACGTGTTTCCAAAACACGGTTTATTACATATTTTTAAGTAATAAACATGTTGCTTTTTCTCGGCTAAAAAACGTTAAAGAGATCATTTTACTATTTTAAATGCTTATTATACTAGATAAGTTTGGCCACGGACAGTAGTTTATAAAAATGTTTGAAACGAAAACACTGAATCACATTATTATAAACTTTAAAGTTTTATTTTTCTGCGCTTCGTTTGAGGCGGTTTATATATAATATCGTTACAAATCGTAGAACATTAATATTTTAATTATTTTATAAGTATTATTTCTTATTTCCCGATTTCTTTATGTTTTAACTGTGTATATGATATCCTATGACTAACCCATATACAAATTAAAATTTGAATTCAGATGGAAATAAGGGGTTTTGCCAAGTATTGATTATGTTTGTCAAGCATATCTGCAAAACATATTCCTGCTTCTTTCATTTGCCAAAATAAGAAATGATTACTGCTCCTGACTATCGAAATGAATGCAGATGTGCATCACAGTCACTTTGTTTGAATTGGTTGAAATGGACATTTTCAAATAATAGCTGAGGTGTTTGTAGCGGAGAATTTGAAACATTTCAATATTACATAGCTGTTTCCAATAATCCGAGAAAGTATGTACTATTATAGCACCACTAGTTTTATAATCTTAGTATGTACCAGATTGTTGAACTGTATATTATTGTGGTATTCGTGAAGTGACAGTTTTTTAAGAAATAATTTATTGCCATGTTAAACGAATATTTTATTTGTTGTTCTTGGGCAGTGTGTGTGTGTACATGTGTGTGTGCGTGTGTGTTGTCAATTTTTGGAAAACCCTTTTTGAGTGATTTTGTTCAGCAGAATATTTGCTGCTATCGGTCACTAGTACTCTTTATAATGATTTATACAAAACATGAAGTCACTCCCTCCGCATTCCACGTGCCACTAAACAAATCATGAGTGTTGCCAACGCCGTGGAAGAAGATTATGGCGTATTGAGCGAAAAATACCATTCGGTACTGGAGTTAAATCAACGCAACCTACATATTTCTATTTAGGTAGCGTTGGTTTAATTCCCGGCATACTCGCAAAGATCGCAGCGAAAAAAATCACGAAAAAACCCGGTTTTGGAAATTTCATACAATCTTGTGGCTGGGTCCGGAAATAAATTAGCAGTTCTCCATTAGGAGAACGAGACGCGTCGAATGACATCCCGTATGTCTCGATTGGTGCACGGGAAATGGTCTAACTGTGCGTGACGAAACCGCATATCCGCACAGTAGAAGGGTTACTCAATTACTATACAGGGATGAACGAGTACTCGAATCCCTCAATCCTCCCACAACTATATTTTACACAGCACATCTTAAATTGACTTCCTGGTTACTCACCGGTACAGTATTCAGTGTAGGAAACAGTATTCAATGTACAAGAAAAAATCACAAGTAAAAGGTAAATCTGCAAGAATATCGCAAGCCAATTTGTGAAACCATTCCAAACACTGAAATACATGCATCAAAATTGATCTTACTGATTGTTTATTCTCTGGGTACGCACATGTTCTCAATCATATAATTCTGTGTTTTGAGCTAATATTATTATCGATGCACCTTGTAAAATGTGTGAATCTTGAAAAGGAATTAATTGAAATGCACGTAGGACAGACGCGCAAAAAATGGATCAGCATCTGGGATTGTGTCTGCGCCTGTTGCACGGATCTCTCGCGAACGAGCCACGAACTCGAAAGGGCCGGCTGGGCGTTGCCACAAGCTCAGCGCAAAGCACACTGCGAAAGGGCGCACGCCGCTGGTGTCAGCCTGTCCGCCCTTTGGCCGTGCCCTCAAAGGGCGAGGGTGAGGGGCGTGTCACGGGCAAAGAACATCTCGCCATTTCAGCGCACAGACACTTTTACGAGTCACTGCAACAAGTGGGATTTATTTGTTCTTGGATCAAACAACTTTGTCTCTCCGAGTCCTTGAAATGAATTTGTGAGACAGAAGTGCTTTAGAGTTGGTGTCGCTCTTTAATTGCGAAAAGTCATTTTCCCAATAACAATTTATTAAACTTGAATTACAAATATTACATTCATTCATTCATTCATTCATTCATTCATGTACTATTCATTGACGGATTGTTTAATTGAATATTTAGATGTTTTTGGTTAGTTCGGCCCTATGTACCAGATGAACAAATGTATACTATTTAAAGTATTGAGTTACTTTAAAAAAACTTACACATTATTTTGTAAGATAATATGAAGGAATTGTTTGGGTTATTTGTTTTAGTCGATTTCGATGATAATGCGGTTTCAATCAGAATTTAATGGCGAACAACCATAATCGAGACTGAGATAATAGAGTATTGTTGCAAGAAAATTCAAAGTAATAAAATAACTAGAAATATAAGAGACTGGCTCCAGGCGCAATCCTGGAGTTTCTTGTAATAGTTTTCTAATTTCTTTGGTCTGATTTAGCTTGTCGATTTTGTCCCACCCTATTCCCAGCTGCCAACTATCGCCACCCAAAGTACATTTTTCGTCACTTTTTTTATCTCAATGGGTACTTTTTGGTCTCATATGGGTAGAACTGAAACATGACTTTAAGAATATTTTAGAAGGGAGGGGTAGGGGTAGGGAGTCAACTTTAAACCTCTCAGCGCTCGCCGCTCTCAGAGAGCGACGGTCGCGGCGCGGCGCGGCGCGTCCCGCGTCCTCTGCTCCTCCCTCGCCATCTCGCCCTCTCTCGCGGCGGCCGCCTACGTCATTGGCAGTGACGTCACAGGTTGACCGTGGCTCCGCGCGGGGCAGGGGCGAACCGCGGGAGGGGCGGGACTGCGCGTGGCGGGGAGGGCCCACGGTGGCGCCTGGCGCGGGGGAGACAGGCAGCAGAGCAAAGGCTTGAGTTAAGTGGGCTCCCTCTTCCTTAGAGACCCACATCGATGTGGACCATCATTTATTCTTTAATGAGAGTTTGTATTATTAAAAATTAATTGAATCACACTATTAGTATATAAGTATTTTAATATTAAATGTTTATATTCCAATCGAAACAATTTATTTCATTGGGATTTTAATCACAATAGATGACACTATAACTTGCTTAGAGACCATCAAGACTTTAATACAACTCTGACAGCAGGAAAACCATCGCGCAAAACCATCCAGATATTGTATTACTTTCTCACTACCGCGTAGAGAGAACGTTATATAATGCTGCGCGAACAATCGTCGAATTTTCGAAAAAAAAACTTTCTATAGAAAGGGTCCCTATAGGGCCTTGACAACGATAAACTTGATAAATCCAGACGCCAAATTTACAAAAATATCCTCAAACACGTGCTGCGCCCAGAATCCATGTTTTATTGGTCTTTGATGCCGAAAAATTGATTGATGGGAAAATGTGTGTGGGAACGATAATGAGGACCGATTAGGCAAAATTTCAGAGGGTTTTCGCGATTTTTTTTTAAAGGAAGGTGGTTTCTTCACAATTCTGGCTTCAGATTCGGATTTAGCGCGTCGCCATACAGGGAGAAACATGTGTCAACTCATTGGGTCTGACAGCAATCCCTGACAACAAAACATACTATATCACTAGTGGTTTTTGCAATTTAGAAAATATTGATGCAATTCTGGCTTCGGATTCAGCACGTCGAAATACGTAGATACACTATGTGATCAAAAGAATCCAGACATGTGGCTGAAAATGACTAGTCAGTTCGTGGCGCCATCGGTATTGTGGCGCCATGTTGGAATTCAATAGGGTGTTGACACACCCTTAGCCTTGATGACAGCTTCCACTCTTGCAGGCATACTTTCAATTAGGTGCTGAAAGGTTTCTTGGGGAGTGGCAACCTATTCTTCACGGAGTGCTGCACTGAGGAGAGGTATCGATGAAGGTCGATGAGTCCTGGCGCGCAGTCGGCGTTCCAAAACATCTCAAAGGTGTTCGATAGGATTCAAGTAAAGACAGGCCAGTCCATTACAGGTATGTTATAGTCGTGTAACCACTCCGCCACAGACCGTGCAGTATGAACAGGTGCTCGATCGTGATGAAAGATGCCATCATTATCCCCGAATTGCTCTTCAACAGTGGGAAGCAAGAAGGTGTTGAAAACATCAACTTAGGCCTGTGCGGTGATAGTGCCACACAAAACAAGGGGTGCAAATCCCCTCTGTGAAAAATACGACCACACCATAACACCACTTTGGACGAGTCCGAAACTAGGGTTGCAAATCCACCACCGTAAGGACTACAACGCTGTTATATTTCGTGTTACGATGCTGCAGAGCCAATGATGTTGCCGCTGAGCTATCACGGACGGACAAATTGTTGGGAAGCAGTATTTAGTACTAAAAGAAAAGTATTTGTATTTGAAAAAAACAACACTTCGAAGGCATTACCTTGACTTGAAGCCCACTCTATGGAAAACATGCCCACACCATGACATCATTTTGGACGTGTCTGGATACTTATGAGCACATAATGTTAATACATGTAGTATGTGTTATGTCTTTGGGTCTGACAAATTTACTTTTTGTGTGCCTGTGTAATAATAATTATAATTATAATTATTATTATTACACAGGCACACAAAAAAGAAAGTATAATTATAATTATAATTATGGTCGTAATAACCAGTTATGTACAAAGTTATAAATGCAGCTATGAACAAAATGTGTAGCCACCTAGAGAAGAACCATCTGTTAGCAGTTTAACAAAAAGGATGTCGTAAAGTTCCTATTGCTGTAAGGAAATCTCGCTAAACGAAGTTATCTTGAATGATGGGGCGAAAAGAAAACGTAATTTGAGCATGACTTCTATTGGCTACCAGAATACTTTTGACAGTGTACCCCACGATTGGATTTTGAAGACCCTGGATATATAGTGATTTCGTCCTAGACTTATTGAGTTTTGCAAGGCTAGTATGACGTCATGGAGTACCAAGCAACTAATACATAGTGGAAGGAAGTAATAGAATCAAGAAGTATTCAGTTTAACAGAATAATGTTTCAAGGTGACTCACTACCCCCCCCCCTGCCAGCATTAGTTTCAATCCACTATCGAGACAGTTGTGGCACGCTGACTTTGGTTTTAAGCTCCGGTGATGAAATACCACTTTCACAGTTATTTTACATGGATGGTTTTAAAGTGTTTGCTAAGAATGAAGCTATTATCTCCCAAATGCTTCTTCTCGTCAATGATATTAGCAATGATATCTGCCTGACATTTGGTCTTGAAAAATTTGCAACAGTCACTTTAAAGAGAGGCAAAGTGACATTAGAGAGTATTGCTCTTGATATGCACTCTGTGCTTCAAGGTAATGAAGCCATGTAAAAATTACAAATATCTCAGCATTGAAGAATGGGAGCACAAGTCCACCAACACAATGAAAGAGTGGGTTCGCAGGGAGTATTACAGAAGAGTGATACTCGTTCTGCAATCTGCTATGTGGCTCAATAATTTATGTGGCTTAAAAGGGGGAGAATTAAGTCCGAATCGGAAGTAGTTGTAATAGTCGCCCAAGATCAGGCGTTGACGACACGACTTTATGATAAAGCGATTCTCGAAATTTTCCAAGATAGTAAATGCCACATTTGTCAGGAACAAGTAGAAACCATTGATCATATCGTCTCAGCTTGTCCAAATCAAGAAATGACCGAATACATGAAAAGACAGGGTGTTCACTAGCAGATCTTAACCCCCCTCGAAACACATGCTCCAAGTGGTAGGAATACTCACCAAAATCGATGTCGTGTGCTGGACTGGGTACAATATTGTGCAACCAACAAATTCAAATTAATTGCACGATTGCGGTAAACAAACCGTATATTGTTATCCGTGATTCGGAGAAAAACATGTCTACTTGTAGATATGGCTGTGCCGTGCGATCAAAATGCCGTAACCAAGGAAGCAGAGAAACGTCTTAAATACAAGAGTTTGGATGTAGAGATCAGCCGAATATGGGGCGTAAAAGCACAGGTCGTCCTAATAGTTATCGGAGCTCTGGGATTTGTTGTGGAAAATGTGTAAGGACTTGGTTAAATTCTCAGGTCATTTACAAGACTGGAAAGTGCAAGACAAATTATTATTTTGAACAGCCCACATTTCGCACAAAGTAAGATAAGCAAAGTAAGGGACTGACAGTTCCTAGATCTTCTGCTTATGATATGGG
Organism: Gryllus bimaculatus; assembly: GCA_017312745.1. NCBI lineage: Eukaryota > Metazoa > Arthropoda > Insecta > Orthoptera > Gryllidae > Gryllus > Gryllus bimaculatus. The sequence goes on from BOPP01000036.1 coordinate 8,595,948, forward strand.
TATTTCAGTTTTATTTTTGTTATTTAAGGTCGCATCAACATTTAGGTCATTAGCGACCACTGTTGCATGTAACGGTATGGTAACTGTGAAGATGACATGAAATGGTGTGAAAGAACGAACTCATATACAACCATGCCCGAGGCGGGATCCTTCGGACCGATACGACACTACTGCTTTAACAATCTCGACCATGCAGACGGGCAATATTTTATGTTTGTTGTTTAGCATTTCCACAGTTCAAGATATACATTTTACATTTTCGACTTCTTTGTTTCGTCAATGTTTCCTGAAACCTAGAACCTATTTTGTTAGTGGTAACTAATTGCACAACTTTATGTATAGCGGATTATTATACTGTAACACGAGCTACTTGAACCCAATTTTTTAATACTTTAATAGTTTTTCCATTAATAATCCTTGAAAACCTAAATAAGTTAATATTTTTCACACATCTACAAGTATTGTAAAGTGCTCGAGAGTAGTTAGATAAGATATATTTAACACATCTTAAATACTTTTTTTGAAAATTGGTTCCACGTTCTACTGCTGCGTGGGCTAGTCGACCCATGAGATGTTTTTCGTACATGAAACAACTGGGTCCATGTGTTCCTAGATTTTCTTGTACAAACATGAATATAAATATACTAGAAACATAAAGCATTCAATAGCTGAAATACAATTTTTATTATCCATTTTTTTTTTCGTTAACTCTGTTCGTCAACAGGAAATCTAAAATTACTGATTTGATCACAGTGCCTTGTAAAGTCTAATTTTTCGTCTTCAGTAAACATTTTTGGATGGCCCGGTTTCTGAATGAATTTCATCGGTCCCTTCTTAATAGTCAATCGACAATAAAGGAAGCTTCAGTTAGTTTGGCAGCAATTCTCGGGAATGTCACAAAGACATTTCTCAAGCTAATGGTTCTTATTATCCGCATATTTTTGGAATTGGAATATTCAGGAAATCTTTTGTATTTGTGTACTATAACAGCCAGATTACTGTAAAAGCAAGAGAATATCATTACTATTAGTGAGACTTTTCTACACGCGAATGGAAACTTTTCTCAGGAAAAACGACGCGTTTTCAGACTCACAACACGGTTTTAGACAATCGAAACCTACGGAAACTGCCATTTTTTCTTTTCTTAAAGACTTTGCTTCATCAATGAACCAAAATGAAGCACCCATTGGAATATATTTCGAACTTTCGAAAGCTTTTAATGTTATTGACCATAACATATTGCTATCAAAATTACCTTATGGAATTCGTGGTATTGCCCTAGATTGGATAACCTCGTATCTTAAACATCGATCTCAAAGAGTAGAAATACCGTTGTGGCAAGAAAGTACATTATTTACTTATATTTCCAATTCTTTACCAATAAAATATGGAGTCCCGCAAGGTTCGATCTTAGGTCCTATCCTCTTTCTGTTATACGTAAACGATATGCCCTCGTCTATTACAAACGGAAGAACAGTTCTGTTTGCCGATGACACAAATGTTCTTTGCAAAAAAGAAACAATAAATAGTACGATATTAGAAGTTTTAAATTGGTTTTATAATAACAAATTAATAGTTCACTAAGGAAAAACAGATTCAATGCATTTTGTCATTTCAAGTCAAAATGCTCCATTGAAAATGAACAATATGCAATAATGATGTTCAGGCAACAAAATTTCTAGGTCTCTCAATTCAGTCAAACATGAAATAGAATATACAGATAACAGAATTAAACAGTAAATTAAGTTAATTATGTTACGCATTCAGAGTTCTTTCAAATTCCGTCAGCCTTCATGCAGCTCGTTCCGTGTATTTTTCGAAAGTGCATTCCCACCAGAGATATGTCATAATATTCTGATAATATTCTGGGGAAGCTCATCATGTAGTACCCAAACCTTTAGGTGGCAAAAGAAAATTATTGATATAAATTATTAAATTGAAATAATGAAAAAAATGCCGCGTGATCTCTGAAGAACTCTCTTCATTAAGCTTGGAATCTTACCATTTTCTTGCCTATTTATTTACGAATCTGCAATTTTTGTCACAAGTGACTTACTTAACGACGGAAACATATTTTCTTGCAATAATGATATTTATGATTACAACACACGTCGTATAAATCACATTCATCAAGTGTCAGTATCAACAGCTCACTACCAGAAATCCACATACAATACATGAACGTTACTTTACAATGCATTGCCAGATGACATTAAACATTTGAAGTCGGTACACAAATTTAAGTTAAAAGTAAAATATTTTCTGCTGCAAAACTGTTTCTATCCAGTAAGAGACTATACTGATTATCAAAAACAAAAATAATGTTTATTTTAACAAAATTGATTTATAATGCATTAGTTTACGTTTGTATTGTATATTTTTAAAATACTTAATATGCTTATAACAAATAATATAGTTCAGCTTCCGGGTCAATGACCCCATCTCGATCAGGTTTTTGTCCAGTTTCCCTGATACATCAAGCAAATGTTGATATGGCTTCTTGTTTTGCTTCTGGACGTAAATGCAGCTTCACTATGCGTACGTTTTGTTGAACTCTCCCTTTGTTTGTAGTGGTAGGAGTAGAGGTAAGGGCGAATTACTGTTTTGTTAGTAATGCAGAAAATAAAATATGCAGTTCGTTTACCGTTGAAAATAAGTTTTCTATAACTAGGGAACGAAAATGTCTAGTTTTTCAAATGTCGCTACTGTCGCACTTTTTAAAATTATTATTATTATTATTATTATTATTATTATTATTATTATTATTATTATTGTTCTTAACTTTTATTCATTTTTTAAACTATAGTTAAAATGTTGGGAGGGGTACTGGAACTCAAAAAAATGTGCGCAGATTATCTTCTCCCTCGTACGTCACACACAGTTTTTTACTGTTTTTGACTAAATAAATCTAAAATCTAAATACCAAAATCTACTGTTGAACTTTTCAATATCAAAATAAAAGTATTAACGTATTAAAAGGATAAAAAAGAAAGTTTTGGGTTACTTGACCCCACTGTGAGCGTGGTTCAAGTAGCCATGTTTTTGAGGCTAGGGGCTCACAATTATGAAATCTGAAAAATGGGGAAGGCGTTCTACTAATGACGCAGTTATCATAGCCGCTCTATTAACAAATATATCATTACCAAAATGTAAATTGACCCCTTGATTAGCTACCTTGAAATCTAGAGTAGAGATAAGAATTTGCAAGGCTCAAATTCGGTCAATTACGTCCCCATTTCAGCCAGACCCCACCTAAGTATCTTGAACATTACTAATGTTATGGCCCACAATAATTGATAGTATTTCACGAAATTGAACTCCAATTGGTCATCAGTTGCTCGTAATGTTTTGGCTGGATAATTCTGGACATTAGAACATATTAAAACATCAACGTACTATCGACCAGCCCAACTGGTATCCTTAACTGTAATTAATTACTGTTACGCGTGTATGTACTATGTATCAAGGTTTAATGTCTTATATGTATCCACTTGATCAGTGTAACTATTCAACAGAACGAGTAATAATATTTTAGACGTTACATAAAAATAAGAAATAATATTAAAAAACAAAAAAAGTCAGAGTGGGAATCTTCAAAACTTCTTCTGGAAGCCGTTAAGATACTCTGTCGCAAAGCGAAACGTTTCCGTGTACCGCTGCCCCGTCTTTGTCCCTTGCACGCACCTGCTACAGCTCCTGCCTCAATCACTGCCGTCTCCGCCACAACAGGCTCCACTTCCTCCTGGCCTGCCGGGGCACGTGACCGGAAACGCCCGTCCTCGCGCTCGGCCTATGAGCGCGCGCAGGGGCCGCGCCCTCGTCCCGCCCACGGCCGCTCAAAGGTTTCCCTCCAGGAATAGATTGCGGGAGCAGGACTCGCCACGGCCCCCTGGCCCACTCACCTTCCTCTCATTCCTTCCCCTCTCCTTTCCGCCTCCCCCTCCACAGCGCCCTCTAGAAGAACCTCTCGACCCTCACGGCCCTCACGGCCCTCACGGCCCTCACGGCCCTCACGGCCCTCACGGCCCTCACGGCCTCACCGGCCCTCACGGCCGCCCTCACGGCCCTTCACGGCCCTCACGGCCCTCCCCACGCTAGGCCCTCACGGCCCTCACGGCCCTCACGGCCCTCACGGCCCTCGGCCACGGCCCTCACGTGCCCTCACGGCCCTCACGGCCCTCTCCGGCCTCTCTCGGCCCTCTCGCCCTCTCGGCCCTCTCGGCCTCACGGCCCTTACTCCCAGCGCCCCCTCACGGCCCCAGTCTCATCCCTCCATGCCAACTCACGACCCATCGCGAAGGTGTTGACGGTCGTACGCCCTCCTTAGGCCCCCGCACGCTCCCTCCCGCCCCGCGCACCTGAGGCCTAATTACACCCTACCTCGCCCCCTCAGGCCCCGTCTCGCTATCGCACGCTCCTCACGCTTCTTCAGGTGCCCTCATGACCTTTGACGGCCCATCGTGCCTTCCCCGAGCACCCTTCACACTCTTCACTCCCCCTCAAGCTTCATCTCAGGCCTCGAAACTTTCCCACGTGGGCCATCACGGTGCTCCCTATCTCACGGACCCCTCGAGCCCTGTTCATGTATCTTTACGTCTTCTTACTCCCCCGTACAAACCCTCACGACCCGCATGCCTCTTCTCTCGAAGCAAAATTCAACGTCCAGCAACGTTCCCTTCACGCTCCTTCATGCACTGTGCAGCTCGTCCGGCTACCTACCCTTCTCCCCCCCCCCTTCGGCGTCCCCACGCCCTCCCACCTCTCGCCGGCCCGTACTGACATCTCTGCGGGGGATTGCTTCCTGCAGCCGAAGATGCCGGCGTCGCTCGCCAGGCCGCTTCAAAGGCGCCACCGCCCGGATTTGCTCGTGCGGTGCGAAATGCGCAGTCAAGTGCGTGGGCGTCGATATTGATCTGGTTAAACTCAAATTGCGTAGCATTTTTTTTCACTTTCCTCCGCGGAGATCTCAACAACTTCTGGATCCTGGTATATCAAAAACAAAGTGATAAATGATTAATGGTTTCAACATTCAGGATCACTAAATAAGAATCAGTCTAAGATTTTTAAATACGGAAACTCCTTGTCTACAACCAATGCTTGGTGAAAGTAACCACTTTCTATACGAAAAGTATTAGTATTTCACTTGAAAGTTTGTAAACTCATCAATGTTTACAATTGAAAATACACAAAGATCAAAATTCATTCATTTGGAAAGAAATAGACTATAAAAGTGACAGAAATATTCAAAATTAAAAGCTGAAATACATGAACGGAGAAATCATTACACAAAGACCTAAGTTGAAAAGTGAGGTACTACTTTCACAACGTGATGCATACTGCACTTAAATTTTTACTTTCTTGTGTACGTACGTATGCAGGATGTCCGGGGAGAAAACGTCGAAACTTCGCAAATAAGCTACGTCACTTTTAAACATATTTTGTGGAATAAACTACTTGAATATACCGAATGAATGATCCGCCATAAGTACTTAAAAGTGGATAAAGCAATGTAGATTTTCACGGCTGCAGTACTATTAAACAGGATACACTACAAGCTAATGGATACTGTTATACCGAAGTCAAGAGAGCTCTCCACCCTAATAAAAAAGTCACCCCCTACAATGAAAAATATGCAATCACAGTATATAATTATACTGTACTTGAATGGCATTGCGGATATGGAAAATGCTAAAAAAACACGATATTGACACCCTTTTGAAGTCTACAACCCAACTGCGCAACTTGTTTAGATCGGCCAAGGATGCAAGGGACCCACTATTGTCAGTAAGACTCTATCGAATTTCCTTTTCTTGTGGCGCTGTATATATGGGGACTACTCTACAGAGCATTAACTCCCGCCTCTCCTAACACAAAAGGAACGGTCGTTTTGGCCACACTGAGAAGTCTGCAGTGGATGAACACGCTTTTCCCTGTCATGAACACATCAGCTTTGAAGATAATTTGTATTTTAAGGCATACTGCCACGCCCGTCTACACCGTGAGGAAATTGAGATTAATAAACATTATTTTAATTTTAATATGAAAGAGGAAGGGATAAAAGTCCACTCAATATGAATACCCGCACCTCGTCGGTGGAGCCTAATTCGTCCCTATGCTAACAGTAGTCACCAGCACCCAGCCGACCATCAACAGTGTCTCGGCGCCGAAAACAAAGAACAAATGTTTGCCAGTCACCAGTCTGAAAGGATACTTTGCCCATTAGCCACTGAACATGTCTGCCGCTGTAGCTGACGAAACGTTTGGACACAGAATAGCCGATAGACCACGGCTATCCAGCCCGTAAGGTATTTTTAATAATACTCAAACGTTTGTTTGAAAAAATACTTTCTATGCAAAACTTGTCATTTGCATAAACATACAAACATCTGTCACATGTAATTTGTTTATTAATAACAAAATAAATGAATATATTGTGGCGTTACCGAATACATTATTACTGAGAAAATATTATTTTCAATAGTATTGTAGCCTGCCACCGAGCTATCTCTCACGCGCCCTCTCGTGCCGAGACCTTTTCAACGCGCACGCGACCCCCTCTTTTATAAATAATAAACAATTTAAATGTTTCAGGAACGTTTATCGTATGTTTTTGAAATGCAATTTTTTTCATAGAAAGTATTTTTTCGAACCAATTTTTGAATTCTTATTGTGGCTCAGCCATTCGGAATATAAAAGACGTTTATTAGGCAAAACATGTTTTAAATGGTCTTAATAGCTTGTTTTAGAAGTTTCGACTTTTCCTTCCCGGTCAACCTGTATACGGAGTCCCGTCTCCGTAGTATAGATTAAATTATGTAATGTAGCGGAAAATCGTGTTTAAGATTTCAAAGGAGATACACGTTTTGCAGTTCTCTGTTAGCGATATAGTATTGTTTTTTCACGTCTATCAGTCTGTGTACAACACTAGCGCATAAACTATTCATTGGATATTTTCCAAAATGGATATTCCCATGTCGAAGTAACTTGACTCCAAGCTCGGCAATTTTGAAAAACATTTTTAAATTTTCGGGGTATTTTACGTAAAAACGTAAGCTTATTTTACTTGAAAAACGTAAGCTTTCCGGGCTCTACTTCAGACGTTCTTCTCGCGCGTATGTGCATTTCATCAGACGCGATTTGCATTTGCATCGGATGACGCTGCGTTGCAGCTTGAGAGGCGATGTTTGCCTGCCATGTCGCAGGCTTCCTCAGAGCAAGGACACCGCAATTACTGCGCGTCTGATATTATTATTATTATTATTATTATTATTATTGTTGTTGTTGTTGTTGTTGTTGTTATTATTATTGTTATTATTATTATAGGAGGATGATGAGGGGTGAAAGGACTAGGATGATCGTAGGAGGTGTTAGGTGAGGTAGACTTGTAAGGTGGGAGTTGGGAGCCATATATATTATATGTAGCATACATACAGAGGTATATGGTATCAGGCCTGGGCGCGCGTGTGGGGCAGATGCGCCAACATGGTCGAACGCCTTCGCCGCTCGCGGAAGACCTTCGACATTTAGTGGCTCTTCTGTTCACCAAAGGTCCGGTGAACGAGGCTGTAGAGGTGATACGTCAAAAGCAACAGGAACAGAGCCAGCCGACAAAATGGAGGGAACTGGCTGCCTTTGCCTAAGCTCCACTTTCGTTCAATACCAAGACAGGTTCTTCTCGGAAGTGGAAGGGGCGGCCATGGGAGCGCCGTTGGCACCCGTTGCTGCTAACTTATTCGTGGAAGCGTTAGAGACCTAGGCTCTAAGGAACGCTCAACACAAACCGTACCTGTGGATTGGTTATGCGGACGGCACGTTTGCAATCTGGCCACACGAAACGGAATTATTAGAGGAGTTTCAACTTTTCCTGAACAACATTCACAACAGGTTTAAGTTGACTATTGAGATCGAAGTGAAAGGATTTCAGCCTTCCCTGGTCGTCCTCGTTAGTAAATAAGATGATGTCACCTTGGCACACTCGGTCTACCGGAAACCGACCCATACGGATAGATACCTCCACGCGGATTCGCATCACCACCCGTCCACGTAAGTAGAGGTGTTGAAGACTCTGACCTCGAGAGTTGTGAAGGTGTGCGACGAGCTCTCTCTTCCCAACAAACTCAACCAGCTAGAAGCTTCAGGGCTAGCGGCGGCTATTCCCGGACTGCGGTTAAACGAGCGTTCGCCTGTGCCACGCTACTCCGGAAACGGAGGAGAGCGTTAGGACTAGATTAGCTGTGCTTCCTTACGTCCGCACTGTTACTGATAGCGTGATCTGGAAGAACAACATCCGGACGGTATTTGCAGCACCCGACAAGCTGCACGACGCATTCGTACATATTAAAGACTCATTAGCACCTCTTAGATAACACCTATCTAGATTATGGGTCACAGATGGCGCGCAATCCTTTCTTCCCTATCCTGTTCTCAAACCTTTCCTTAGGGTCAGAATATGGGCAGAGCACCTAGGGGATTTATCTAGAAAAATATCCCCTAATATTGTAAATACACTAAGGCATAGCTAAGTGCTGTTGCAACATAAAAAGAAGAATAAAATAAGACATTGAAACTATCAGTAATAATTCCACCGCCATACTCGATTAACCATTCGCGTCCGACGGTTTCTTTATTCTCCTGGGTGCCAAGCTTCATTTTTCCAATCTTCGTAGAAATCACGCAGCGTCTTTGCAGCGCTAGCGAAGCGCCGCAGTAGCTGCGAATGCAGCGCTGTGCTGCTCTGCGTCGACCTTGGGCGCTGCGTGTTCCACTCCACGTTTGGCGTGGGTGTGGGCGGCGTTCGCTCTGCAATCTCGTGCGGAGAAGGAATCCCTATATAGTCTTTGAGTGACTGCGAGTGTTCGTGTATATGTGGATCCGTCACTCACGGGTAGATCATTTCCCGTGCATCAATCGAGACATATGACGTGTCTTTCGAAGCGTCTCGGTCTTCTGGTGGGGAAGTGATGATTTGTTTTCGGATACGGCCAGAAGTTCCTTTCCAATGCCACCTAAATAGATGTATGTAGGCGGCGTTGATTACACCTCAGTACCGACTCAGAGGCAATTATCGCTCCATGATACCATAATTTTCTTTACGATGATGGCAACATTTCGTTTCTGGAACATGTGGAACACGCGACAAATCATTCAACAGTGATGTTACTTTGAAAATAAAAAGCGAAATGTTTCTTCCGTATTTCCGTAGCTTTAATAATAAATTTGCCAACCCCTACGTACAGTATTACCGTGGAACATATTAAATTTGTACAACGCGAAGTGAATACGGAGAAAACCAGAACTTAGGGTAATGTTAGAGAACGGAAGCAAATGCGTATTCGACTTTGCACATTTACGTCCTTAAGCATGCAAATATGGGGAAGAATGAAATGTAATACTAGACGACTTTGTGACAGACCTTATGATACTAATCGAAAATGATCGTATACAGGATGATTCAGTCCTCGTTGCTAATACGCCGGGGCCTTATCCCATATGTGATGTACAGACTGAATTTGTCAAAAATTGATACTCTTCGTCGTTTAGTTTTGTAAATAATTAACGATAAACTTTGCGCTTGTGCTCATGTAACATCTAACATATAACAATATGTATATCATTGGGTTCGTCTTTTTGCGCCCGCCATTATAAATTAATCAATAATATATCTAAAAGGAAAAATAGTATAATACAACAAATATATAAGTATAATTCTACAATTAATATTAACGGCCTAGGTTGAAAATGAGGAACTGGATCGGTACACCCAGAAGAATGGTCCAAGCACCGAGATGGGAAACAATCGATAAATATATAAAGGTTCTATGATGAGAAAGCTCTATGCGATGTTCGGGTAGAGCGAATACGTTTTTCTCCCACATTCTCCTCAGCAGAGTGTTTGGAATCTCATAGGTTGCGGCCGTGATAGGTCTTGTAGGCGCCGACAGATAACAGCTAGGAGGAGGGTAAGGCAAAACTACAGAGTTAGGATTGAGGGGCGATGATGCAAATAACGTATCCATCAAATCAGATGTTTCAGAAACAGCGAAAAAGTGTTGACAAGTTATCGCCTTTTTATACAATGTAATAAGGTGTACTGCTATGAAATCAGTTTTTTTTAATTATGACGATATTTCAGTCAATGTTTGCTTTTGCGTGAAAATTTTATAAATGTTAGCTTTTACATGGAAATTTTATACATGTTTGCCTTTGACCGAAGCACCCGCAGATATGTTTGCTTTTGTATAAAATAGGGCTATTATTATCATCACATTTGAATGGGATAAATTATTTTACTACAGTATGTATGCAAATGTTTTTTCCAAACAGACAATACTACTACAATTTCTGTAGAAAATGTAACTGCTTAATGAAAAAGCACATTTCCAAAGGGTCAAAGCTTAATCTAAAATATCGCTGTGTGTAAAATGTGATTGTATGAATCTTCTTCCTTTTTAAAAAAAAATAATGATTCGCTTCACAATTCTGATGTTCTGTACGTTCTTGTACATACTACCAAAGCCTTTGTCCTTGAGATCCCAAACTTCTAATAAACAAAATAGAACGCTATTGTGAAGACTTCACGGACGGAATGAACCACGCAGTATCAACAGCCACGTGAATTTTAAAATCTTATAGGTACACGGACATGTTCTTTATTTCTTATAACAATATATGAGGACAACATACTGGAGTTTGCCTGAATCTCGTATGTTTACAAGTAGAATTATTAGGGATTACATTTACTTTCGTTCCTCCAAATTAGGACGAAAGATGCAGCTGACTGTCATTACTGTCAATGCTAACTCAATTTTTCCCCCGATCGACATGTTTGCTTTTTCGTGAACGCTCTTCAAATATCTTTCAGCGTGGGCAAAACGAAAATACTAGCCCAGACCCAAGCGATTAAGAAACAAAGTAGTGCGAGAAAGACTATGCCATTCTGTACTACCGTTTATTTGTTAGTTTTTGAAAGGAAAAACCAATTTGGAATTTCTGGAAAGAGGATACGTTTGTGAATGTGCATTTATGTAAAAAGGATCAGACATCCGCAGTTAGGCTTGGAATGCATAATTCAGATGGACTAGTCGACAGTGCTAGATAATTGCAATTGGCAAACTTAAGCATTCTTCTTAAGCAGACTATATTCACGCACTACTGCATGAAAGGAAGAAAATAATAGCAAAAATTTCATTTGCAATTTCTCACTTTTTACGAGTTTTATCGTGCACATTCATTGAAAAGGAGTAGGTATGTTTCAATATGTTTTGCTACTCATGAATGTATGAAAGTGAGTCGTTCATTAGAGTAATAATGACATATTTTTAGTGAGTACATACAATTAGAAAACGGTAGTTACATTTATGTATTTATGAACATTGGATGCGTTGCTCTTCATCGCAACTAACACACTGTTGAAAACGAGGGTTACATGTTCCAGAAAACGTATGTTTTCTTTAAGAATTGGAATTGATGGAAAAACGATTTATCCATTGAATTTGAAGAGCTGCTGTTACGTGCTCTTGTAACACTCTCTGCCAATGCGCTATGCCAACCAATAGGTTTCAAAACTAAACTGCGACAAAACTTCGCTTAAATGGTTTTATTTTTACTAAACAGTTAACTTTTTCATTAATAATACAATGTTTCGAGACTGTTACAATAATGTATCTATTAGACTATTCGAAATTCATCTATTCGACAGCAACACGACACAATTCTTCCGTTGCCATTGTCCTTTGTTTTACGCCATCATTTTGAACCAATTAATTCATTTTTAATTCTGTCACTTTATTTTTGTTACAATATTCCTCTAAGTCAAGAACTTGGCGTAGAACGCTTTGAATTAAGGAATCCAACGTTAAACTGCACTTTATATTACAGATAGTATGTAGAAAGATGTAGATTTAGTCTGTAGCCCGTAAGTCGTGTTAATAGTCGTGAAGGGGGCCAGGTGGCATGTCCGCGTACGTATCTCTCACACGCCCCCTTGTGCCACTACCCAGCGGCCAGAATTCGGAAGGAATTGGGACAGGGGTTGGACTAGCCCTTGCACTAAAGCTTGTGAAGTAGGCAGACTCGTTTTGTAGAAACAAATTTCACATGAACTTGTCAGGGTATCGACGGGAATCGAACCCGGATCTCCTTGGTTAATGGCGAGTGACTTCTGAGCCACGAGCGACTTCTTTGGTGATGGGAGAGTGTGAGGAGTCTTGTGTGTTTGCTAGAAGTTTTTTTTACACGTATTGAAAATGATTGCACATACTTAGGGTTGTTTTATGTAATTGGAAAGACCGAAAGCAAGAGCCTCCGCACGAACTTGTTAATACGTAGTGAGGCGTCAACTCAGGTCACTGGAATGAGTTTAGGTGGCAGCGGGTAAACAGAAATTTACGACAGACATATTGGAACTTGAAACTACACACCTTGTCTCTTACCAGGCTTATAACTTCCCACCAGCAGTGTGATAATTTTTTTCACAATATTTCGTTCATCATCATGACCATGTACTTCACCTACACTAGTCACATCACACTAATGTGCTGCGTACACTTCGTCCAGCTGAGATCCGAAATGTCCTTCCAATTTGATAGTACTCTGAACTTTCTCCACTAATTTTGGATAGTGTGACCTTTAGACGCCTAATTCATTTTTTTAGCCAGATTTAAACATTATCCGTAACATATATACGTACTTATTATGTCCATGACTTCATACGAAAAGTAAAATATGAATTAGGGGCCTATGGTAACTTCGTACGGGAAAGTCTCTCTCACACGAAGGACTCTCTGTCGGCGGCGATGGTGTAACGGTTAGCTAATTGGACGAATCTCCTCAGTGCAGAACTCCGTAAAGAACGATCTGCCATTCCCCAAGAAACCTTCCAGCACCTGATTGAAAGCATACCTGCGAGATTGGAAGCTTTCATCAAGACTGAGAGTGGGCCAACACTCTATTGAATTCCAGCACCGCCGATGGAGTGCGCCACGAACTGCTAAATCACTTTCAACCATGTCTCCGGATACTTGTGTTCACATAGTGTATACGGCGCTGGTGAGGAGGCCGAGGCAGCGCCAGTCGCAGCGCGAGTGGCGCCGCGCCGTGGTCGCATGACCTATTCGCGCGACAGCTCACAGAGCGCGCGCGCCCACCCGTAATGTAGCGCCCGCGGGGCGGCGCGGCGCCCACGCGCTGCGGCGCAACCCATTCCCCCCCTCCCGGGGCGAGCCGGCTGCAGCTAATCAAACGCTCATTGGAATCAATTGGTCACGCGTCAACGCCCGCCGCGGCGCCGGTCGCGACGGCCGAAGAGGAAACGTCGAATCTCCCGGTGAGGGTGAGACTGCGAGTTCGATGCCGGCCAGGTGCCCGAAACGTGCGAGTTGTTTAGCATCCGCAATGTTGTGACTCCTGCCGGAATTCAGTTCGTGGCCGTCCGCGCTGTAGCTTCCGTAATTTCTACTGTTTTTTCTTCGAGAATGACGGAGCTCTCTCTACTATACTACGTGTTACGAACCACCCTCTTTCTCACCTTGGAATTGCTTTCCCATCCCTAGGCACAGACGACAATAGTCCTTGAAGCGCTAAAAAATAAATTCACAATAAATAAACGTAACTGCAATTTTGTGACTCTTGCCAGCATTTACGTCGTAGTCGACTTCGTTGACTAGTAGTTTCCGTGATTTCTACTGATTTTTCTGGGAGAATACCGGAGCAGCACTCCACGTTCCACCACTACCTTATTCCCTTTTCATTCCCTGGCACCGAAGACAATAGCATTTGAAATCTCTCAATCCATAGCTCCAAATCTCTCATTCGCAGTAAATCAATCCACTAGCAATAAAGTACGGGTGCAGTATTGCAGATTTTGGACAGCTCAGTCCCAGATAAGTCACTGACAGCCGCTGTGAATATTGAAGATTGGCGGCTCTGGTCGGTCGCTGGCGTGCATCTTTCATCTAAACATCAAGCCAGTAAAGACTACAAAAAATCTCACAGCTATCAGTACATTGGATCATGAATTATTTGTAAATCTGCAATTTTCGAAAGTTCAGATAGTTCTATGAAAATGAGACACGTGCCACTCTTTTATGATTCCATTGTTGTATCCGCGAAAAAAATTGAAGAAAAATTGAGCAGTTTTCCATATTTTTTAAAAATAAATTGTATACATTTTAAGTATATATTACGCAAAAGCTACTTGTTTTCTCAAAAAAATCTCTCAATGATCATTTGATTTTTTAAAACGCATTTCGTTTTAATCAAACTTCTTTAATCAAATATTCAATAGTGTAATTTTGAAATGTTAAAATTTCGCCATTTTCGAAAATGCAGAGTACGCCGAAAATGAGATTAACACCAATAGGACAAAATTTAAAGAAAAATGTTCGAGATATTTTGAGCAAATAATTAATTTAAAATTAATAAAAAGTGTCAGTATTGCACGCAGAATTACGCAAACAACTACTCATTGTCGAAAAATTGTTCACGACTTTATTTCTAAATAATAGATTTCATGAAAAAAATATCTTATCTTCAATCTTGTAGTTGTAGGAAAATGCCCTAGAAGATTTAAAGTTTTGCAATTTTCGAAAAATCAGGGATTTCAACGAAAATGAGACCATCCTCTTAAGTGTTCTTCACGCTATTCGGGAACAAAATTTAATAAACAAACTGGAGCTGTTTTTGAGAAAATGTTGAAAAATTGTTTGAGACTTCATGTGAAGTGCCACGCATACCTTTTTTAGAAGGAAACATTATCCAGTTTCGGTTCTAAAGCTTCTTAATCGCAAGTAAGAGATAATTTTTGAGATCAGGAAATGAGCCGCCGGATTTAATTTCACATTCGGGAAGAACGGAGCTGCTTTCGCTGCTTATTTTATTTTATTTTATTTTATTTTATTAATGAGCATTTTGCAAAATGATTTACAAAAAAAGTTAGTTTCTCTGTGTAGATGGTGTGAGGGACATTACTTTACATTGAAAATACCGGTGTAACTCGTATGGACGTGCTTACCGGTATAGACGTCCTATAAAGGTATTTTACCGGTATAAAATAATAAAGATATAAAGTATTGAAAAATACCGGTATTCTACCGGTATTTTTAGCGGCATGCTAAACCTTTCCGGTCCCTGCTGCTTAGTAAGGCGGCACTCACGAGAAACTGTATTCAATCACGTTCTCCAAATCAGTGCAATTGATTTAAAACTACGAATTTTGCAATTGACAGTACACCGCCTTCACAAACTTTTCTACAAAGCTTTTGTCTAAGACATAAGGTAACTACTATATCAACTAGAACATTCTCCCAACTACCCTTTCGATGAATGGACGTGCCAGTTGAACTTAGGTTTGCGCGAAATATCAAAGGGTGGCAAATGACAGTCGGCGGCGCCAAAGGTCAGCCTCGCAATGCTCCACGTTTACGAGAGGTGGTTTGCTGGACGCGCCAGCTGTCCAGACAGCTGTCCAGACAACTGTCCAGACAGCTATTCAACTGGCATAGCAAACTTGGTAGTGATGAAGAAGCACAATGTGATCGTTTGTGTATACCTTTCTTACATTTTGAAACAGGAGAAAGTATTGTAATCAATCAAATGGCGAATTGTAATGTAATCATGCGAAATGGTCACGGTGAATTATTGACAGATAAACGTTAATTGTGGGGGCCTCGTAACGATTGATTGATTGATTAATGATTTCTGGCGCATCAACTGTTAAGGTGGTTAGTGCCGTAAGTAAACCATAGCGCATTTTTCCTCGGGAGGTGTTGGTAATCCCCCTGCTTTATATTGAGATCTGGCGCCGACCAACACATCTGCGTCCGGGTATTTTCCTCAACCAGGTATCTCCCGCAAGCGGGTCACCGCCCAACCCGGTCGACCTCTAAGCTACCGACCGGTATCCCGCCATGTGTGTGGTAGTGTAGTGCAAGTTAGTGATTGTGTGTGTGTTTAAGGGGTGAGGATACATCAGAGAAGAAGGATAGATCGCGTGCGCTCCGTGGCCCGTTTGTTAGGGTACTGCTCCGGCATTCGCCTGATGTTGATCGAAGAAACTACGGAAAACTACTGTTAAGAGCAGCCGGCCGCTAGAATTCTCCTTCAAACAGCGGCTGAACGCGACCCAGCTTTTACTTTCTCGCTCTTACTAACGCAAGAAGAGAAAATATTGCAATCGTGTGTCGGAAAGCGGCGAATTTTCGACACAAAAACATGGTAACGAAAACGTGGATAAATCCAGTCTATATTAAAAGAAAAAGATCTATAACACGTACTGTAGCCAGAATTCATGTTTTGTGCCTCCTTGATACCGAAAAATCAATTGACGGCAAAACGTCTGACTGTGCAGAAAGAAAGGGTATAAAACGTTCAGCTGATTTACTCCAAAAATGTTATTCTCCAATCAATCTGACTGATGTCGTGACCCTGGAATTTGAAACCGATTTTCAAGGCACCCCAAAACGTGTATTACCGCTGAAATAACAAAATCGATTTTCCGCAGCATTACATAACTTTCGCCATAGTACGTACGTATACAAGAAAGTAAAAAGGTTCCTGAGTGTTACGGGTTGCGTTTGACATGAATATTTAGATTTTTTAAACAAATTCTTCTTATTTTTAAGTTCAAATACAGATCGTGAAATCGCCGTAAATTTCTTTCTTTAAAGACCTCGTTGTTAAAAACAGATTGTGTGTGAGATGCGCAAAACACATTTAAATACGGGAATAATATAGGAGAGGATGATTTTTATTACAGTTTCAGAATAAGAGAGATGTATTACAAATATATAATCATTATTGTACAGCTATACTACTTGTCATAACTTGTCACCGCATGTTACATGACTATACTATATGGTCTATTGTCATGTCAAATATACTACTGACATATCTAGAAGACTTCTGGGTATGAACATAGATATCCCTTGTATGGAAATGGTGACTATTGTTATTCTAAAGGTATGAACCTGAAAGTATTGTGAAACTTATCAATTATAAAAATACATCAATATGTCTAAAATTGTTGACGTTTTGATAGATATATGAGATAATATCGAAACTATTTGTCGATCAGCAGGAAAATAAAATAATATCCATCACCAAAAATGTAGAATGTAGCTGCAGAGGAAATTTTCTAGAGAATTGTCTTTTTATTTAAGAACATCAATTTGACAAATGGTTATCATGCATTTGATGAATAAAATAAAATGCACGTAATAACATATTAACTAATAATGTGGTGGTTCTGTACCAAAACATAAATAAGGTACCGAAATTTAAATGAAAAAAAGAACGAAAAAAATACGAACTATCAAGGAATTCGTCATATCAACTTTAATTTATCGGCTGATCACTATTTTGTTTCTGAGAGCGACAACTATTATGTTTACTATTCCCGTAAGCATTGTGCATGCTATATCCCGTGAGGTGGCAGAAAACCTCCCTCGCTAGAACATGAGATCTGGTGCCAAATTACGCGTTTGCGCAGATGGTTTCCCTCTCCAGGTACTTCCACCAGCGTGCAGCTGTCCAATCTCTAAGATCCCGACTAGTATATGTGATTGTGTAATTTATGTCTGTAAGAGGGGAGGGGGGACAAGGAAGGGAAGGCCACGTGCGATTAGGGGTCCGTTTGTCAGGGTACTGCTCCGGCATTCGCCTGGAGTTAATCGGAGAAACTACTAAAACTACCAATCAAAGCAGCTGGCCGCTAGAATTGTTCTCCAGAAAGCGACTGAATTCGATCTAGCTACGGATGTAATGGTGTCGAAAATCTTGCCGTTCTTGGAACTCGCGCCCTAGAACTCGATTAAAGACGATATATGTTGCTTTATTGAGATTCTTGAGTAGATGATTGCAAAATTATATTACTATATATATATATATATATATATATAATATATATACTATATATATATATAAAGCCTGAAATTAATCAATGTTTGAGTACATGGCTCATATCTGCGCCTAGGACTGCTTTCGTACTCACCGTGGCGGCGTGGGCGTGACGGGCGAGAGCGGGTGGCGTGGGTGCAGCGTGGGACGGTGGATGTGACGTGGGCGCGTGGCAGCACGGGTTGCGGCGACTGGCACGGCACGCGCCTACTGCGACGACTACAGTGCACCACGCGTCCGGCTGGCGCCGGCGCGCACGCCCACGCGCACCGCCCTGACACTCGCCCACGCCGCACGGCACTCACTCACGCACACGGCCCCGCAGACGCGAGTGGGTCATTTCTCCCCTCCCCCCCCCGCGCCAATACAAATTTCCTTGGGAGGAAATGGAAAACAACGCGTGTGTGTACAGATCCGGCGATACGTCGTTAAGTGCTAAGATAAGCGGAATGAATTAGGAATCCCGAGTCACCTGAGTGATACTGCTCATGCCCCAGGCATCCAAAATGATCTCTTATGATACTTCTTGAAATTTTTCTTCTATACATTCTCGCACTTACTTCGTAAGAAAAATTTTCAAAGTGCGCTGGAAAACGGAGAATTTTGGGAAGAAAAACTATTATTGTCGGTCCTTGAAAAGATGGATAAATCCTGTTCCTATAATAAATTACCACGTGTAGCTAGAATCCATGTTTGGTAGGTCCTTGATACCAAAAAAATCGATTAATGGCAAAACGCCTTTCTGTACGTATGCTCTCGTCCGCTTATGATCAACGCTAGCGCATAAACCGTGCAGCCGAATTTCTCCAAAGTTGATATTCCCAGATATATCGGAACAAACTCGAGCTTTTGGAAGATTCAAAGAAAAATTTTGATTTTTGGTTTTGACATGAAGTGTTAAAATAAAAAAATATAAAACCTCCTCTTTGAATAGCGCCTAAGAGAGTGGTGTAGGTCTCATGTTTGTAGAAAGCCCATAGTTTTTGAGAATTACATTGGTGCAATTTTTGAGTGGCTACAATTACAACATTGAAGATAAGGATTTTTTACTTAATAAAATTTGTTTTAAAGACATATCTTGAAATAAAGTTGGTTAATCAATTGTTGGGGGCTAACCTGGGAGGCTGTGGACAGCTGAAATGGCTCGGGTGAACTACTAGCCAGCCCCTTCCACTTACCTTGGTGACTTATTAACGTTTATGAACTCATTCTATTTACAGCGTCGATAAAATGCGACACAGACGCATTGCCTGTAAATATTAATATCTGCAGGAGATGTCACTATAACACTGGGAGAATTGAGTAGACGTAGATTAAACGGAATGAAAAACATATGATTAACATTGACTAAATAATACATCTAGTTGCAACTATGCAACTTCATTTTCTCTTGAAAATGTTGAAATTATTATAGTAGCTGATAGCATATGTATTTAAAAGTAATTGAAGTTATAATTAACATTTAGAGTGAAATTTGAATTGAAATGAAGGTTACACGGCTCAACATAACACATTGCTCAAATGAAATTGGTGCTCAAATGAAAAAAACATTACACTGTATACAACGAAATTGTGATGATACATCGTAGAGACTTGAAGGTTGATTACGCACGTAAGACGCGTGACGTCATCCGTCTGCAGAGCGGTGGGGGAGTGTTGGTTAGAGCGCCCGCTGGCGCCCGCGTTCTTGCTACTGCCACGTGGAAGAGTCGCACGTTTTCAATAGCAGGGCGTTTAACGGATGACCATCATTGTCGTACAAACATATGACGGTACAGTGATTGTTAGCATGTTGCACTAATTACGGTTTGTAATTATATTGGCAAGCATGCTGTAGCAACACAAGTTCAGGTGTGCCATGAATCATGGCTGGCAATTACAGAAAGTTGCCTTGACTGCCCCGGAAGCAGGCATTATTATATAATAGGTATGCGGTTGTAATTGCTTGTGACGTAGTCACGTAAAGTACGTGATGTAAAAATATGCTATATGCATACACTCACATATGCGTGATAAGCATTATGCGTGTTACAATACATTCCTGCAGGAAGGTTCACTGTTACTACACATCAACTGAATTATATTGAACGTCGAGGAGAAACGCACAAATATGTATATCTG
Source organism: Gryllus bimaculatus (assembly GCA_017312745.1). NCBI lineage: Eukaryota > Metazoa > Arthropoda > Insecta > Orthoptera > Gryllidae > Gryllus > Gryllus bimaculatus. The sequence continues at coordinate 8,615,961 of BOPP01000036.1, forward strand.
GCACCTGCACGCGACAGCTTTGGTGTATGATGCAACCACTTATAGCACGTGTCGTAAAAAGTTTGCAAGTTGTAAGTTTATTCTGAGAGCATAAACTACACTTACGTGTCCGTGATTAGCTTGAGCTTGGCATGATGTATGTTACAAGAAAGTTCAACGTTACCATTTATTATGTGAATTATAGTGAACTTCGTTGAGCAACGTACAAATGCGTGTAGCTCATGGCGGCGTCAGAACCGAAGTACCTTCGAGGGTGTCGGCGGCGAGCAGAGAAGACAATTTCGCGCGAGAGCTGCTGCTGAGCCAATCAAAATTAATCTATTAAAAATGAGTTCAAAAAGATGTTGAGCCGTAATTAGTTTATAATCAAAAGAATTGCATCGTTGCATGTGAATTTGAATGTAATGAACTATAATAGCTTTTATAGGGCTAATATTTAGTTACATTTGTATGATGTAGTTATCGAACGTTGCATGCCCGTTGTGTTGGAATCGTGCAGTCGGTCGGCAGCTAGAGGCTGGAAGTTGAGGGGAGGCATCGATCCCATGTCCCTTGGCTTAAGCGCGGCGTGGCAAAATTGCGAAGGCGTATTGTTCATGTACAAAGGCGTATTGTACATGAAATATAAAATGCAGAATGTACCCGACTCGTGACCAAGAGTGTGCAATCCCATTAAATTATTAATTAATATATTAAATTAAAGATATGTTCTAACATCGATTAAAATTTGAAATAATATTCAATTTTTCGTTCGTGTAATTTTGCGAGAAATATTTCTTCAAATTTTGAAAATTAGAGAGAAGAGAAGAAAACAGAGAGAAGAGAAGAAAACAGAGCGAAGAGAAGAAAACAGAGCAAAGAGAAGAAAACAGAGCGAAGAGAAGAAAACAGAGCGAAGAGAAGAAAACAGAGCGAAGAGAAGAAATCAGAGCGAAGAGAAGAAAACAGAGCGAAGAGAAGAAAACAGAGCGAAGAGAAGAAAATAAATAATAGAGAGAAGAAAAGAAAATAAATAATAGAGAGAAGAGAAGAAAATAAATAATAGAGAGAAGAGAAGAAAATAAATAATAGGGAAAAGAGACGAAAATAAATAATAGAGAGAAGAAGAAAATAATAGAGAGGAGAGAAGAAAATAGAGAGGAGAGAAGAGAAGAAAATTGTGAGAGGAACAAAATGAGAGAGAGGGAATAGAGAGTTCGGGGTGGTCTATTACTGGGGTTCTCTACTACGTACACGAATGAGTAAAATTTCTTTGGCTCCTTTCTATAGAGAAAAATTGGAATATTTAGGTCAGTTCAGTGACAAAATGATCTGTCTCTAAAAGTGAAAAAAATTACCGAAACGACTGCTACCCAATGTGGTTACTTCTGAAAATGTCTGAAGAATGCCCTGCGTTGACCGAGTGCTCATCATATCTGTTTCTCAACATTAGAACTTCTAATCATCTCACGTATACCTTTATTCGAATATAAGTAGTTTTCGCGTAATTTTGAATTATATGGTGGCAGTGTTTAAATGTTTTCGTACACTTTCAATATACAAGCTAGCGATTTATTTCCTAATGCATCTGTACTTAAATATTCAATTTTTTGAAAATTTGTTTTCTGCCTGGGTAGCATAATATGCCGTTTAGGGATTTTGATTTACAATTTATTAATACACATAATTTTGGCCTTTCGGTTAACAGTATTTGAGGAGGATCACACGGGTACCTCGTAAACAAAGTCTGCAGATGAGTAATTCAGGAGAACTTCGTTTAAGTTTTTTACGTATTTATTTGACGTTTTCAGCAGCAGAAATGTTTAAAGGGATAAGATGGAATTTATTCTAATTTATGGTCGTTTAAGAGGGTCTTTGGAGTATCGGGTTGAAATAGAAGCATTTTTGCCTATATTAACTATTTGTGCACTTGTACACGACAGAAGAAGGGTGAAGAATCTATTGCTCATCTGTTGAATATATTAATTAATGGAAGTAATGTTTAGCTCTCAGTGTATTTGCTTATTTGGAATAAACCAAATTGATTGAACAGCTTTTCTTAAATACTTATTTTGAATGATTCATAATTTCTTCAGAGTGTGTTTGCTATATTGTTCTAAATGTGACAGCCATATGATAATGAGGGACATATTATCGTTTTAAAGATTGATAGTGCGCATTCCAGACTTAGCGATGACTTGTTATTAATTATGGGGTAAAATTTGTTAATTTTTGCGTATGTTTCGTTCGTTATTTCTTGAATGTGGTTTTTAAATGTTAATTTTTGATCCAGTAATGCACCCAGATATTTTACAGGTGTTTCATTATTAAGCCAAGGAATTGCAGTATTATTAATTTTAATTTGTCGTGGTTGATGTATTTTTCTTAATGAGAATACTTTAGGCTGTGATTTGGTAGTGTTTATGGAAATTCTACACTTCATTGTCCATTCGACAAATTCATTTAAGTCCGACTGGAGATCTTTGCAAGCGTTGGTAATGTTTGAAATTGCATTAAATAATATTGTATCATCTGCATAAAGTGTTATTTCTTAGTAAGTCATTTCTGGATTCGCCGGCTTTGATGACACGTGCTCTTGATTTATTGTTGTTAATACTAACTTTGAAATCCCTCTCTGACAGAAAGCTTTAATGATATTTTAGAGGTAATCGGGAGTCCCTAAGTTTTGCAACTTGTAAAGTAGCCCAAGATGCCACACTTTATCAAAAGCATGTGCAATGTCGAGGAAAAATTGCAGCTGTTTACATTCGGTTGTGAAATGTTTCAGCAATGTACTCCATTATTCTTAATAGTAGATGGCATGTGGAGTGGTTTGGACGAAATCCGGACTGCGTATTTGGTTACGCATTGGATTCAGTGAAAATTTTGAATAGTCGGGATTTTATAAGTTTTTCAAACATTTTGGCAAAGGTCGGTAACAAAGTAATTGGTCTATAGTGAAGAGGATCTTGTGGATTTTTGTTCGGCTTGCATATTGGTGTTATAATAGCATGTTAATGAGCTATTAATGCTGCAATTGCATTGCGAGGTAATTCTTTTATCATTTTATTATTTATTAAGTCATGGTTCCCTGATTTTCTCGGTTTTAAAGCCTTGATAATTTGATACGTCTCAGATAAAAAAAAATGCTTTCATGATACTTGACGGAAACGTTTTGTTGGGAAGTTTGTATGCTGCAGTTAAAGTTATGTTAGAAGATATCAATTCGATTTTGATAATAGGAAAAGAATAAAATTGAAAAAAGATTAAAATTTTGGGGAAAATAATAAAATTAATTGAAGAGAGGAAATTCACGAGTTCTGATTGGTATTTCAGCGGACATATTAAATTAGGCGAGAGGCAATTCTACTTATTTAATTAGGTTATTTGTAAGTATCAATAAACACTTGCGTACCGAAAGATTGGAAGCTGGTCTCGTAGTACCATTTTTAAAAAGTGGCGACAATAATTTAGTACCTATAGGCCGGTAAGCCTTACATCAGTCGATGCAAACTTATGGAACTCCTAATTTCAAGCTATATCAGGAAAGAATGGAGGGAGGGAGTGGCTTTATCAGGTCAACACGGTTTAGAATGGTTTCTCATGCGAAAGTCAGCTAGTTTCACTTCTACAGGACCTAGCCGACGTTTGCATGAAGGTAAAAGGTCGACGCGTAGTAATAGTTTTTCCAAAGCTTTTGATGTTGTTTCCACAGATCGTCAATATAAGAAATTAATAGATTCGGGTATAAGCACTAGAATGTAGCGTGGATAACGACTATCCGAAAAGGAACAGAAAGTTCGAATTCGTAGTATTTATCAAACTCGAGAAGCGTGACGTCAGGAATTTCCACAAGGAAGTGGGTAATCGGACCACTCATGTATTCTGGCCATCGTGAATGAATTGCAAGACTAATTTAGCTTCAAATGTAGACTCTTGTGCAGATGATGCGTTAATCTATTAGGATTATCACTCGGGAAAGACGAGAATATTTTGCAGCGAGACTTAGACAAAGTTACATATCTGGCAGAAAACAACGGCTGGAAATAAAACAGTTTGCAAAGAGAGTCATACGTTTCGGTAGGAGTCGAAGTTAAATGATTTGTGTAATATCTACAATAATGTTATACTCCGAGTCAGGTCTTGCAAATACTTAGGAATACAGCTGAACAGTAATTGAGCTGGAAAATCATAGCTCAATTTCGTTGTAGGGAAAGCCTGGAAATCTTTACATTTGTTATGCGGAACTGAAAAAGAGTAAGGGAAGTCAAAGAACTTGCATATATGTCATTAGTCGCGACCTATATTAGATATAGGCGCGGTATGTTGGGACCATACCAGAATTTGCAACATAGAAATTAGAAAAAGTCCAGCGTAGAATTCATAATTTACTTTCAGGGTACGCAAGAATAAAGGGGTATGGGAGTACTCAGAAAGAGGAAGATTAAAGTCACGTCTCTATGCAATGTTATAAGCGTACCACAGGCCTTGAGAGCGTGGAAAGAAATTCCAAGAGTCGATTAGGGAAACTACATATTTCGCTAGAGCGGATCACAAGTACCAAAATTCAGACAAGATGTTCAGAAACGGCGGTGGGAAATATTATTCGGAATCGCACTTTAGGACTGGAACAGTTTGCCTGGTGACAATCTCATCTTCTGAAAGCCATGAGCAAATTTAAAATAAATTAGTTTCTTGAAGTGGATATTTATAAATATATTAATAAAATTCAGGAATTACCTATGTCTTTTGTAATTAAGTATTATTATTGTTGATTTGTTATTATTTTATTATTATTATTATTATTATTAATTTATTATTATTATTTATTATATTATTATGTGCTGCAGTGCAGTAACGTTGTGCAACTGAGAGAAACGAGTGAGTAAGAAAGACATTACAGCTCGCTGATTCGCAGTGCGGTGAAGTGTAGTGAAGTGAAGTTGGTGAAGTGGAGTTTTATGAAAGATGCAGGGAATGTTCATGAGAATTTGTAACTTTGTAGAGTTTGTATAGTGTTAAGTTACTGTAGTTAAGTTAGTGTTTCTGCCACCAAGTTCTCACACTTAATTGCAGAATTATTAATAAATCTAATCTAATCTAAAAATATTTGTTTCTATTTCTTTTGGAGGATGGAATTGTATCAATGTATGTTTAATATTCCTATTGATGATAATTGCTACCCTACCTGATGCTATTTGAGAAATTCTATCACTGCGGTAGGATAAATATTTTGGAATCGAAAATTTTTCTACCGAAAAAATTAAATTTAAATGTGTGCTTTTAAATGTATTTCCGAAATACATGCAACATCTATGTCATGTCTTTACGACATTTGCATTCCAGTTGAGAATTTTAAAGTTTTCTATTTATTTTGTGTCATTTACATTCATAGAAAAAAGTCTTTAATTCATTTGTTGTAACTGTGGAATGATTGCAGAAAGAATATTGTTTATATTTGTTTGAATTATTACATTCATATTTTGGAGAATTGGGCGAGAATACCGGTTATCTGGCTTAGGCGGCTGACTTGTGCGATAAGCGAAAGAATGTGAGGGTGTTGAATAAAGCGGTAGAGGAGGAATCTCTTGAGGTGCATAGTGATAATGTTGAGTGTTCTGATTCAGTTGATGATTGGAGAACTGCCTATTTAGCGGTTTGTATTATGAAACTTTATGATTAGCATGGTTCCAGTTATATTTTTTAACTGCTTCATTGTAAGCTTTGCAGCCTTTATAGATAGCCGTGTGTTCGTTGGTACATTATTATGTTTAGGTTTATCACATTCAGAGTAATGATGGCTTTCTAAGCATCTCACTTATCTAGGTCGCCTTCTGCAATTTACCTGTGAATGACCGAAAGTCTGACAATTTTTGCACATGATTGGGGTTTCAGGCGTAATGCGAATTTGAACTCTGGTGATGCTATATATAAACTGAAGTATTCTTACAATTTCTTTGTTATTTTTATTATCAGTTAAATCCACCGCAATGGTAGTTAATGTTTTACATTCTCTACTGAACAGTCTAACAACTTTTAAAACTTCAAATTTTTCCGCAAGTTTGTTAAATATTTCTTCTTCTAATTAGGTAATTGGCAGATCTCTTATGACAACTGAAAAAGTTTTTTTGGTACAATCCCTATATGTGTGTTGATCGATTTTCTCTTTTTCACAGAATTTACGGCATTCTCTCTAGTCTTCTATTGAGTTAAATTTAATTTTTACAGTATCGTTTTCTAATTTAGTTGAAAATTCTCTTTTGCAATAGCTTTCAGTTCATTGATAAATAAGGGATAGTCTCGTACTTTATGAACATAAAAGGGAGGTATTTTAATGATTGTTTCTTTACTTTCTTCCCTTTCGTTTGGCCAATTTTCTTCGGCCATATTTTGAAAACCTTGGTACCTATTCTTGACTGGCAAATTGTACATTATTCTTTTAGAAGCATTGTTTTCGTCTGGTAGATCTACGTGCAGACTATTACTGTTTTCCTTATAATCACTGGTAGACTGTTGACTAATTGATTGTTGCGGGGCAACATCTCACCTGTTAACATAAGCATCGTTAGTGTTTACTGACTGGAGGTTGGTCAATGTCCCTTGCGTTTCTCCATCCAGCTGCTGGGCGGGATGTTGTGATGTGTTGAATTGTTCCAAGGGTTGAATATTTTCCATTTGTGGTGGAAATGGGAAAACATCTCCATTCATTGCTGTGAACTGATCTGACTTGTCACCATTTAGAACGTGGGCTGCTGACACCAATTGACACCCAAAAGCGGGGGGACTTGTTGCGTACATACAGCTTTCGCTGCACCACTAAACTTTCACTGAACAATAATATATTTCGTTATGCGCAATAAACAATTCTGTTGCACTTAAAAACAACACCGTTAGAAAAATGGGGAGCCGCTGGTAGAGAGCCAGATTGGAAATATTCAATTTTACAATATATTTTATTTCCAATTTTGTCTCAAAATACCAGTATCTTTTCGCGATTTTTCGAGAGAATTTTCTAGTGTCAGGAAAATCGTAATATTCAAAAATAGTACATAAATAACTTCCTTAAAAGCAGTACCGTAGTAATTGGCTGGGCGTATACTTGCAATACTCAAGATCTCGAGTTCAAATTCTAGCCCGCGTAAGAGATTTTTTTTATTTTGACCAGTTTTTTTATGTGTGTGTGTGGCATATGACTTTGAAATCAATTGTAGAAGTGGGATTTCAATAATTATATATATTTTAGTTTCTTTGAGTAGTCGTTGTGTTAAGAGTTTTATTAGAAGAATGAAGTTTTCGTGAAAAATTAATAGTAAATGAAAAGAAAACAGTTTCAATGCAGTTTACATTTCAAATAAACAGCTCTGAAGTTCACTGAAAATGAACGGTGTGCTATTGACTGATGTTGTTAACAACATTTTTACATTTTTCAATTCAGTCAAACCTTAAATGGAAGGTCCATTTAAATGAAGTGAACACTAAATTAAGTTATTTATGCTCCGCTTTCAGAATTCTTTCAAATTCTGTCAGCCTACACACTGCTTGTGTATATTTCGCGAAGGTTCATTTCCGCCTGTGATTTGGCATAATATTCTGGGGAAATACATCTTATAGCTCCCAGACTTTTAGATTACAAAAAATAATTGTAGGAATAGTAAGCAAATCCCACTCTTGTGATTCTTGTAAGCCTCTCTTTATTAATTTAGGTATTTTACCATTACCTTGCCTCTTCATATATGAATCAGTGGGTTTTATGAAAAATGACTTACTTAAGGTCGGGAATATATTTTCAGCAAACGCCGTTGTCTATGACTACAACACTTGACGAAGTAATCGTATTCATCAGGTGACAACATCAACAGCTCAGTACAAACAATTCACATATAATACATGTACACTATTTTACAACACCTTGCCCGATGACATGAATTAAATTCGATACAAAAGTTTAAGTCCCAAGTAAAATATTTTCTGTTACACAACTGTTTGTAGACAATTAGAGAGTATACTGAGAATCCAAAAGGAAAGTAATATTAATTTTAACAATGACATATAATGTCTTATATCCCTTTTGTATTGTATAATTGTAAAGAACCTGTAACAAGTATTGTACTTCAGCTTCTAGGTCAATGACCCCATCTCGATCAGGTTTTCGTCCAGATTCCCCGATACTCGAGCAAATGCTGAAACGGCCCCTTGTTTTGCTTCAGGACATAAATGTAACTTCAAATTAACTTCTCCCCATAGCACGTCACACACATTTTGTAACTATTTTTGGCGTAAATAAATAAAGTGTTAGTAGTGTACTCGTTGTTATATATTATGTAACCATTACCAATAATACGAGAGAATAAGAACTGTTTTTTCCGTCTTTGTGTTTGTAATCAAATGAATAGAATGAGAATAACTGGGTCGGATGGTAGGCGTTTTTTCTTCAATTAAATGTTTGTTTTAGATTCTAATGATTACATATTGCAATGGAGCTCTGATTTTCTGTCAGTCTGTAACTCATTCGGGGGGGGGAGCCACAAACCAAATCACGTTGCCAATCTTAACCATGGCCGAGGGGCGGTGGGAGGGAGTAGGGCCAAACGAACACAGCCGGAAACGCACAGTCGCTCAGGGGCCGGCAGATCTCTCCATTCAAATCCTGTAGGACAAAGCTCCAGGTTTTGCTACTATAGGAAGCGCTGTTGTCCCGGGTGCAGCTGCAGGTTGGGCTTCGCCAACTTTTCTCTCACATTATCCAAATAAATATAAATGGCTAATTGTGGAAATTACGAAAGTGTCTTCTAAATGTAACCAATTATTGATAATCTCTACTTTGTAAGAAACCTGTAAAAAAGCGCGACTAGACGGTTATCTTTTGATGTAAACATTATGGTCCTACCTTGCGACTCGCGAACTCCGCGCAGCAGTCACGCAACTTTTTAAAGTATCGTAGCAGCAGTTCCTGTTTTAAGTTCATGTAAGAAGGTGACTGGCAGCAGAGCGCGCCCACCGTAATGGTCTCCACCACTTATATTGGGAGTTATTATGGCCCTGGGTTGCTCTGAGCAGCTTTGCGACGTTGGCAGGTCGAGCTCTTATCACAGATCGAGAGACCGATGTGCTACTATTGTGAAATGCTAATCTTTTAAAGTGATTTTGTAAAACCAAGAGTTTTACAGTTATTGTTGGAACTAATTAACTGCGAATCCTATACAACCGGCTTTGTTCGGTCCAAAGCATAGCTGACGCCATTGATAGCTTGTGTACCATACATCGGGGCGCGCCATTGGACACCTCGAATGACACAACCCCGGACCAAACAGATGGAACCACATGAACGGAGCCATCCGGCGTAGCAGCCCCATTCGACTCTACAAGTCAACTCGTCTCCGCAGTACGCAAACCATCAGCAAGGTTACAGAAATTTCCAGTTCAAGAGCGTATTGCAAAATTGGAACGAGGTCAGTGCCGTTAAAGCAGCGCCAACGGCGCCAACCCCCATTCCAGCCTTCAGAACGAACTCACCTATAAAGCTCGCCTTTGCCCAGATAACGTTGAATAGTGCGGTAAAAAGAACGGCATTTAATAATTCCCCGCTCGATAGATCCGGCCCCCCTAAAAAAACTTCATAGTGCTCCTAATAAAATTACTCTTGACCCACTGATAACAGATTACGCGCCGCTTGAAAAGGGTTACTGATGAAGGAAAACAGCAGATTCTAAATTACATCAATGACCACTTCATGTAAAGTACGGGAAACGTTTTGATTCCCACTAATACACGTTAAACGCAATTATCGCAAACTCTCCAGAATTCAACAAAGAGATCAAGAGTAAAAATAAAAACTTAGTTTCCACTTAAACTTTTAATTAGATAATAATAATAATAATATTAAAATCTAAATTTCATGTTCAACACCGTAAATTATTACAGAAAAAAACTAAAATGCTTACAAAATACTAAAAGGAAAGTTTCATACCTAACAAGGACACGGCCAAAAAATTGAATAGTATTTTAAAAAACCTACACCCATATAAGGAAAGAAATATACCAAGACCCTAAAGAAAGTGTCATATCTTATTAGATATTATTATACTATAAAATAACATACCAAGACTTTCTCAGCAGAATTAGACGGTCTACTAAGCATCGATTACAATTCTCCAAATAAACAAATATGCAACATTTGCTATTAAAACCTGAGAAAAGAAGAAAGTTCAAAGGTCCAGTGCAAGTTTCGTGATCTAGACGTCGACCACACAAAAACAATTTCAACAATAAATAGCTACTATTTACTACACGGGAGCCATTTATTCAGTAACCTGTCCTCAGAGAGAACCTCACACCAAAATGTAAAAACTGTGACAGCGCATTCGTGTTAGACCAAAGGCTTTTGTTAGAATGCCGTTTTTACAGAAAACATCTAGAGACCCCATCCAAAAATGCTCAACTAAACCAACCTCACAACCAGACACACGAAAACCTCCGTTCTCGGCGTATCTCCTCACAATTTCCTCAAAAATCTTCCAACCACAAACAGTCTACTCTTGATTCACTTTTCGGTCCTCCCAAAAAAGCCTCTAACTCAAATACATCTTTCAACCAATTTAAAACTAAACCAGCACCAAACACCGAACTGTCTAATAATAATAATAATATATAATAATAAATAATAATAATAATAATAATTAATAAGTCTCTCAAAGTCCAGCCCTACGTCGAGACAATTGATAACGTAGCCAGGTGGTGAGAGGGCACGTCAGAGAAAAGTTTGGCGCAAACAGGGCGATGGCACACCCATAGAGATAGGAGACACAAGGAATATGCGTCGTAAGGCCTCGGAAAAGCAGCCGCTTGTTCCTGGGGTAGCGCCGGGCACCTTCGGAGCCACCGCTGTGAGTGACATGCATGCGACCGGTGGTGTGATCAGGAGCTGAACAGGCGGGCCCTGATCGGGGGATAAGCCACAGAATTATATACAGCAATAGCAGCACCCATCCATCTCCACTTTATAGCTTGCCAACTGCCGCAAAGTGCTTCCCAGAGAAGCAATCTATTGCTTCCAGAGACCCACTTGCCGCAGGCAGGCAACCGCAGAAGCAATGAAAGTAGACTATAGAATAAATACCTTCACCATGCGTGAAACTACACCCATTACCAAAATGGAAGGACTGACCCACTATCGGCCTACCGATTATCAAAGATTTTCCGGTTTTCCTGATTCTGAAGTTAGTGAGCAAAGATAGCGGACCAGGTCGAGAAATTGTTCAGAAAAATCTCCTTCTGCACCCAGTTTTGGAAGCAATCGAAGGAAAAGTGAGAAACATGCTAAACTCCTCAGGAACCTTAGTAATTCTGAGGCAGGTGGAGACATCAGCTGTGCAACTCAGGATGACAATGGGACAAGCATGTCAGAAAGTATGGATTATAAGAGTAGAGGAAGAGGTGAAAATTCGCCAATGAATTGCAGTCGCACTTGCGGAATTTGAAGAACTGACCCACTGACCGCTTATCTTCATTCCCAGACAAAATTTCCTCGAGAAATTAGCAAGGGAGCAATCAGCGCTTGAATGAGAAGAAGTACTGGCCACAACATCTACAACAAAGACCCATCTTTCGAAGAAGTAACACAGCAATTATTGTGCTGCTGTTGTGGCTTCAAATGTAAGGTTCCAAAGCTTTCAGCCGCGTAGCAACCTTCCCACATGATTCGAAGTGAAAAAAGAATGCCACCTTGGGAAAGACGGTGGTGAATCGGTATAGAATAGCACTCGGAAGAGATATTGGGAGACTACACAATTTAAAATGGAATATCTCAGAAAAACTAGAAGAAAGGTGATAACATCCTCATCAATACAAATTCATACGAAGCACAGCCCTTGAATTCAACAATAACAGAACATCTTGACACCCTACGACAAAAGCTTTTGCGTTAACAAAACTGCCTTCGGACGCTACAGGAATTGCACTACGGGGGGAAGCAACAGGAATTCTCTTTTTACAGAAAACAGAAAGCATTCTACAGGAATATGTCAAAGGGCAAGGGCTTGTAAATGATAGGAAGAGTCAAGCTTTCCCTCAAAGGCACAAATAGAGACTTTTTGGAAGCCTATTGGTCATCTACTGTGTCCCCACAACCCAGATATGACGTGGATTGAATGGAATATGACAGACACCGGATATCCCTAATGTGTCAAAACCAATCCATCACCGTGGAAATTGTCCAAGCAGCTTTAGCAAAGCACATAATCTGAAGGGCACCAGGCAGTGATTGGCCTCCACAATTATGGCTCAAAAAATTTACAGCACTCACCATCCTATAGTCATATATTCAATATTTTCTTCACAATCCAGAAAATTACCTCACTGCCTACTGAAGGTAGAACTTTTTGTTACCAAAGGGAGGGTTGACCTAAGAGACCCCCTCGAGTACAGCCTATAACCTGCCTTTCAAACTTTCTACAAACTCATAACATCTGTTTTTGAAAAATGAGTGATGACACACATTAGGAACAGAACATCTGAGCAAATGAACAGAAAGGATGTAGACTGAATCTCAGGGTGCAAGGAGCAACTCATTTATGACTCTGTATTATGGGCAAGTTGTTGAAACCAAGAGAACTTGTCGCATGCTACATAGATTACGCTAAACATTCGACACCGTTTGCCCTAATTCTTGGCTCCTCAATGTTGTTATTACCAAGGTCCACCGTTTATCCAAAACTTCCTGAAAAACTGGATGAGTCGATGGAAACAAACTGTATCTCTCTAATGGAAAACAATCCGTCCACACAGAACTATACACATCCGCGAGGGATTTTCTAGGGGGCTGCTTTAAGCCCTTTATTGTTCGTTTTAGCTTGAATCCCCTCTCTACTCTACTTAATTCATTCTAACTATGAATCGATCTTAAAAATGGGGGAACTCAACTCTTCTTCGTGTCTCACATCTCCTTTACATGCTATATGACCCTGAAGCTCTATGCAGACACTAGATAGTTCATATGCCGGCAACTCAATAAAACGTGACGGAGAAGTTCATGACGACCCCCTTTAAGATGAAATTTCGGTTTGGATAAGTGCAGGAGACTTGTGAAATATATCGGTGGTCATATGCAAGTTATAATTGAACTGATAATGAACAAAGTTTATATTTACTTCTTTGGAACCCCATGAAAACTTACAAATACTTGGGTTTCCAACAGTCACTCCGAATCAAACACTTTCGTACTAGAAATGTATCTAACAAATGAAGTGTGATAAACGATTGCATGGGGCTCATAAAAAACTCAACTCTCTGCTAGAAACCTGTAGTGTAGCGATCATTCATTTGTTATTCCAGTGCTGATACTCCTTTTGGCGTTTATTAGATGGAAGCGATACGACCTCGACAACCTCCAAGACAATTCGAACCGCTATGACTCAACACCGAAAAACATCATCCCCATTTCAAGTATGAGCGTTTTTACCCTTCCAAGTCGCAAGGAGGGCGAGGTATTGTAGATCTCATAAATGACACAGCTCTCAAATTGCTTTCACTCAGATAGTACTTCTTGGTGCATTGTGGGAGAGTTTCAGCAAGCAGTGGAGTGCAGTGAATAACTATAGTCCTTGAACTGAAAAAGCTTGGATCCGCCTGGTTCAACCATCATTGAAACGAAAGAGAAGAGATACCTTATGGAAAGCAAAGGCACTTGCATGGAAGTACCCTCACCGAGCTGAGTTATAACCAGGAAGGTCGACACTCGCGTCGCGACGCATTGCTCAGCACGGGGGATCTCTTTTCCGGAGACGAAGACTTCATGATAGTATCCAGACCATAGTGTTACCAACATTGACTACAGAAAACACATTCTGAGATATTCTACCATTCATCCCTGACTGTGTAGAAGATGTTGAGGTGGGCAGCGAAACTATCCAACACGTAACAAGTGGATGGTTTAGCGCACGCACAGGTGGATACAAAAAGAGCAGATGAATGTTGGCGAGCAGTGTTGACACCAATTATTTGGCGTTGAAGAACGGCCTACTCGTCCCTTCCGTGCTCGTATTATCAAATATGCTGCCTCAGAATGTGCTTGAAAGTAGTGAGGCACACCACTCTTACTGGGATCGTGTCCATTATCACGACCAGACATGTTCAGGCGGCAATAGACCCGATATTAACCGTACATGATAGAAACAACAGCAGGTTTTCCTTATCGACTATATCAATACCCAATATCCCACAACATATCGGGAAAATATCAAAGAGAAGATCCAGAGCTTATCCAATCTCGCTATGAAGTTCGCAACTCAGTGGTGTAACGTTCTATGTGATAAGTGACGACCTGTGCCTATTAATTAATATCAGCTACGGGGTGATCCCGAAAATGACACTTCGGGCACTGGAGTGTTCTTTTCACTTAGGGGGGGGGGATTTTACCCAGGAATGTTATAATTTGCAAAAAGACTCAGTAATAATACATGCCGTATTTTCAGAAGCCATTCTGAACCTGCAGTAAGCAACCAACACACCTGGCCTTCATACCTGTGTGTGGTTTTGAGTCGACCGACAGTAAGATATGTGAATAATGTAAGGACAATAATAATAATAATAATAATAATAAATATAATAATAATGGCTAATAATAATAATAATTATAATTTTTAATAATAAATTCGGTCCCCGTGGCGCAGACGGTTGCAGCGTAGCCGTTTGTCTGTGTCGAGAGGCTGCAGGTTCGTTCCTTCGTATTTAGACATGTTCATATTTGTTGATGTCCTTACCTATCATCATCATCCTTTCATCTCATAATTCACACTTCAAGGCGTAACAACCTTGTTGTAATTCAAGGATACAACTGAAAAGCTGATCCTGGAGGAATTACACACGTTAATCGTGTAGCGTGGTCTATATGCCAATAATAATAGTAATAATACCAATAATTGTAATAATAATCATTCATTTCTTGATTAATTCTATTACAAGCCATATCGTAAACATAATCAACTCAATCATCCCAGCAATTATCAGTAATATACAAACCTGTCATTATACTTTAATAGCAATCATTGCTCCACAACACACTAACAACAATCTAAATCTGCTAAATTGGAATACCAGTAGCATTAAAAATAAGAAAACAGAAGTATCATACTTCATAAAAGCCAAAGAGGTCAAGATAGCATGCATTACGGAAACGTATTTAAAACCAAATGAAACATTTAATTACCCAGATATAATAATCATAACTCAGATAGAATGAATGTTGGCAGTGTTTTAATACTAATAGACAAGTCTCTTTCATATATTCAAACTAACTTACTTCATATCCCTGAAATAAAAACTAAAGCTATTACATATCCGCTAGATAACAGAATGATAACCCTTATAGAAGCCTTCAAACCTTCCAAAACCAAAATACATAACACCAATTTCGCGTCACTATTTCAACAAAACACTCCTACACTATTTGTCGGCGACCTCAAAACGTTAACTGGGGCTGCAGAACTTTCAATACTTCAGGCATACAATTGCCTAAAATAATACCGGATTTGAAATTACACCTAATATCTCCTCCCAAACCAACACACTACCTGTTCGATCAAAACAAATTCCCGGATATTCTGTACATCGCAATTACCAACACACAAGTTAAATTCCACATATCTTCCATATTTGAATTGGCTTCAAATCATCTTCCAGTCATAATTTCAACTTAACAACTTCCCCGCACAACCCCACCCACATATAAAACACACGCATTCATTGAAAAGCGTTTAAAAAATAATCACTAACAAAACAACACAATTTGAAGCATTAAATAACCCACTGGAAATCGAACGAGCAATCTCACACTTGAATAACAAAGTTGTTAACACAATTAAATCCTAGCATGACAGCAAGCCTCCCTTTATCACAAAAACATTGAACACAAAACTATCAAGATCATTCTAAAATTAATTCAATCTAAAAATAGAACCAGAAGGTCTTTTTAGTATAACAAATTCACCTGACATTAAAAAAGAACTAAACCTACTAACCATAATAATTAAAAGAGCAATAACCGATTATAATCACTCATAATATACTACTACAGTTATTGAGCACAAAAAGTAATTCGCTTTCTCAGTTCAATAAAAATTTCCTGAACAAGAAAACAATTATACCACCATTAAACACACCCTTAGGGGGAAATATGCAGCTTCAGAGAGAGCAGAAGCCTTGGCTGATTACTTTACAACCGTTAATCCTAACATCAATCTCCTACGAGCCCTTTATAGATATACCACAGATATATCACGTATATCACAAGTAACATCAGCACCCAATTACAATATTCCACATAAATAAAATATACTTCCCCAAATGAAATTAAAAGCTAAATCAAAAATCTCCTTTTTATGAAAGCTCCAGGTAATGATATAATAAGTATTTTTTAAATGTGTCTATTCTCACCATAACTTTCATTAAAAACATCTATAACTCTATTCTCAAAACAGGGTACTACCCAATAATACATGGAAACATTCCAGTAGCTACAGATCGAATAGTCTATTCCCATTACTATCAAAGGGCTTAGGGAAAAAAATAGTACTCAAAAGATTTAATAACCACTTAAACATAACCCAGACTATACTGAAACACCCATGTGGTTTCATCAACAAATCATCCACATCTACTACGAATATCCCAACACATCCATACTGCTTTCCAGAACAAACAACACACAATAGCCACCTTTCTAGATATTTCACAGGTTTTTGATAGAGTATGGAATTCAGATCTGTTATACAAGCTCAAACCACAGAAACTGGAAATTACCAATTAGAAATCATTAAAAGTTTTATAGCAGACAGAACATTTACAGTAACAGTCGAGAAGCAAGTTTCCAATCCCCGTAAAATAACGCCCTCAAGTATCCCGTCGCCCCCACCCTTTTCAACCTTTACACATCTGGTATTCCTACCTCTTCCTACACACTAATCGCACAATTTGCAGATGGTACTCCCATCTGCATGTCCAACCATTAATTAAATTACATTTGCTATAAAATCCAACTACATTTGAAAAATATTGAAGATTAGTCCTTAAAATGGAAAATCAAGCTCAGCTCCTCAAAATTAAAAGCCAAAATATCAACTACCAAATTTTTCAATTAAAACGTGAATATAAGATCTGATTACACCCCTCTACAATATTCTTAAAGTAATATTTAAACTAGTATTCGTGATTCAGAAAATTGACAAAACTTAATAAAATATAGTTTAGGCGCGAAGAGACGACAGCTAAAAACAGGCTGAGGCAAAATGCAAAAACTAGCCTAGACTGAAGGGATCTGGAAATAACTGGTACGAGAAAGGATGTGCCATTTGGAGCACTACGAGTTATTTTCTAGTAGTGCGCAACGCGTGTTATTTTTCACAGCGGTAAATTCAGGTACTTATATGTAGTTAATTAAACCCCAAAATATCCAAAAAGTTTGTTTCAAAATCAAAACAATTCTACAGTTATTCCATTGCCAATGATACTAGCCTGTCATAATTTCCCACAAACGATTAAGAGGTGATGCAAACTTATTCATCCTAATAATATTTATTTTTATTTTTAACGATTATGTTAATGTTTGCTTTTCAGACACGGGGCATTGGAAAGAACATAATAAATTAACACTATTATGACCATTATAAGGTGTCTTCGTTGTTGACATGACTTGTTCTTTCGCACACTCGGAGATTTTTTGCGTTCCCAAAAGATGACCTTGGCATTTACAAATTTGGGGAACATTTGGGGCGTCAGAGACGAGTCGCGCAGCAGAACGGACCAACAAAACGTGTACTTCTCGCTCGTAATTCAGTTGTACGTAACAATGCTAGCTGATGTGTACTTATTGTGTTACCAAGAGATAATTTATGAAGTGATATAACCCTGTGATCGGCTGTTCCGGCCGAACCTCTGTTGGCGCCCCGGCGTACGTGTCCCTGCCCTTCCGCACCGTGCTGCTCTCATCAGCGCCGCCGGCCCTCGCCGAGCAACGCGCGACCCGCTCCACATCCTCTGCGAGTTCCCGACAGGCTCTACACACTGAGTACGGGTCACCGTCACGTGCCACTGTGACAGACGCCAGCCAACTCCCACTGACTCTTGGGGGGCTCCAGCGTTTCTTGCTACAGACGCAATGTCCACCTCCCGAGTCTCCGAAATTCGATCTTGATCGCGCTTGGGATTGGGAAACAGCCAAAGCCAAAAACACCGCCGTGCCCAAGCGCGCTCAGGTCGAGGCTCTCCTAATATCATCCGCCCCTCCTTCGTCGACCTGTTGCCGACGACCAGTGCTTTGTTCGGGAGATGTAGCTGCTGGTGATTACAATCGTGCACGGCTGGCGCGCAGCGGCGACAAAAGCGAGCGATTGCGTCGATTTCAACATCCAAGTCCGATCAGAGCAGCCGACCGCTCGGATTGCCCTTCAGACAGCGACTGAATTTCACCTAGCCGACACGCATGTGTCGAATATTCTGCCACCGTCGAGAGTGGAACCCAAGGACCTCCCGGTCAAAGACACTGCCGTGACATCAGTTGATGCCCTGAGCTACCTAGTTCTACTGCATGTGCTGAACATTTTTTGTCGCAGTGTATGATATTATCTTTATTAATGGGTTTCCATTATGCGATCGCATGGCTAGCACGTGCCGCAATGCAACTGCCTCCCCCCCTGTGACTTCGGAGCCAATACTCTCAACCCTTAGAATATCCTATAGAATTTGGCCGTTGCTCATTTTTCATGTCGGCGACAGTACAAAGGTTTTTTCAAAAACGCTTATACAGAAAACAAATTGATTCTCCGCTCTTTTACCTGACACAATACATAACTAATCAAAACAAAATCAATACAAAACTAATCAAATTTGTTTTATGATTGCTTCGAGCTTTTTTAAATTTTACCAACATAAGCATGAACATTGATTTTTTTTAAGTGCAAAAAGTAGTTGGGAAAGCAAGTGTTGCTTTCTACGTACTATTTTTTATCTATTAAATTGATTTTCAAAATATTTATGAAATAAACAATAATGAAATTTCTCGAACATTTTTAAGACATAATGTGTAGCAAATCAGTAATCACAATACCTCTTGACAAAGCCAAATTAAAATTTATAATATCTCTGCTAGATAAAATACTTCCTGTAAAGTAATATTCAGTATTGTATCTAATTTGAAATGACAGCGGAACACGAATGTTTTATAAAACAAAAGCTCTATTGAAATCCTCTTTCGTTGCCTGGATTTATCATTACAATCATTTTGATCATTTGTGAAGTCAGTATAAAACCAATTTTCGTTGGGAATTGAATTCATGGTTTAACTTTACTTTTCAATGCACTTGTCAATGCTTTTCACCGCAGACTTCCCGCGCGAGAGAACTCTCAACCCCTTCCACTCTGCACGCGTTGCTTGCGTTTGGCGAAAAAATATCATTCAGCAATATTTAAGTATGCTCCTCTGGTTGCTACTGTAAACTTTGGTCTTAAAAGTAATGCAGCAGCAAAAAGACATTTTCGCTTCTGCATGTATTCAATCGAATACCCTAGATATTCCCTTTAACCCTTTTTCTTTTCCTTTCTAAATCCGTTCCGTAACATGAGTAATCCATGACGTAGCGTCATGGTAACAAAGTGAAATGTTACACATAGCTAAGGGAAAGATGAATATGAACTATGTACTTTGTACAAATTTGTGCATTGTATTCATATTAAATTCATATCTTATATTTCATTATTTATGAATAGTATGAAATACTATATACAACATTTTAAATGATATTTTAAATGTTTTTCAATAAATTGATAAAATAATTCTTGATGATGGGCGCAAAGTAGGTTTTGGAAATGTTGCACATAAAAATATATAGAGCTATCATATTATTTTTTGTAAACGCCTCAGTATTTAAAGGTATTTACAAACGTAGGTTTATTTTGAAACAATTTTTTTCACTGTCTAAAATAATGATAACCAAATATTATGTATTACAAATATTTATGTAAATAACAAACATTTTCCAAAAGTGCTTCATTCGCTTGAAGGCGGGGAGTGCTTTGAATGGCCTCTGGGAGACGCGGAGAAGCGAGTCGCACGCCCTTGGGCCACTTCCCTCGAGCTCTCTCTAGAGGGCCCCTCCTCAGCCCACTGCTCCGGCTTCTCCATCAGCTATATTTAGGAACAAACTCCTCCACCAGGCCCCTGAACTCACACTCTTTCTCTTTCTGCTCCTCTTAGTTCTCCCCTCTTCCTTCCACCGGCTGCAATGGCTTGGGAGCTACTTCGTTTTTGTAGTGACTTTGAATCCTAGGGTTCGAGTCCGGACAGTGATGGATTTTCGATATTAGCTAGAAGTCTGGGTCAAATTCAACTTCTGTCTGGGGGGAATTCTAGTAGTCGGTTGTTCTGATCGGTACGGTAGTTTTCCGTGGTTTCTCTGATCAACACCATGCGATTGCTGTAACACCTAATAACGGGTCACGGACCGCGCACGATATATCCTTTTTTATCGTTGCAATCTCCCAATATAGTGAGAAATGAGATATTATACACACTCTCTCACTCTCTCTCTCTCTCTCTCTCTCTCTCTCTCTCTCACACACACACACACACACACACACACACTCTTACATGCACTACGTATGTCCGAAACTTAGTCTGGGGCGGCACCACGCAGGGGAGATACCTGGTAGCAGAATTCCCCCGTGAGCCGACGTTCTGGACTTTTCGGCATACAGTAACCTTGCAGGTTGTTGGCACATTCCCCGCTCAATAGGTTGATTGTTTTGTTAAAAACACAAAATTGTTAAGTGGAAAATTGAATAAAAAAGTTATTTTACGAAATTTCGAGATTCGCTCACTACACCCCGCAAATTACAAATCTACAATGAATACTGTAGTTTTCATCTAAAATTTCAATATTACCTTTTAAATATCATTTCAGACATTATTTCATCAATGCAAATTGTTCCAGATATTTCGATGTCTCAAATTATTGGTAATGCAAATTATAAAACAATAGAGCATATTCTAATTATTTGAGATGTGTCATTGTTATCTTCGAAAATATTCGTAAAAAGTGTCCTCTCTAGGACATGGAGAAGAAAAGAACGATTTGCAGGACGCTTGCAGCGCCGGAGGGGGGACTTGGGGGAGGGGCAGCTCTGACATAACACGGAGAAGCGGCGCCCAGGTGCGCCAGCGCTGCCCCTCCCCCACCACCTCCCCTGCGCCTCGTTACATCACCTTTTATGAAGCTTGCTTTGCACTCTTCGCACCCCGCGCCCCCGTTTCTCTTTCAAAGGGACAGTGGTGTCGGGGCAATCGCCACGCAGTCCTGACACCTGGTTGTACGGGAGGCACACAATATTTTGCAACTTTTAAAAATGCAGAGAGTTCATCAATAATGGGGTCAGCATCTATTATTTAGTTTACCGTCCTTTACGTAATACGTACGGGAAAAAAATTCGACCGTATTTTTCTGTAGAAAAATCACCGGTTTTCACCGCAGCATTACAATACTTTGTCTTTATTATGCAAACGTAGTAAAACGGGAAAGTAACAATAATAATAATAATGATTATTGTTATTAATATTATTAGTATTATTTACGAAATTGGGTCCGAGGATGATCAAAACTTGTCGAAATGAAGGCATTGTGAGAGGCTTTCATAATCGAAGTTCGTTATTACACTTTCAATATATTACAATATCTTTGTATCATTATTTTAAGAAAAAATTACCATTCGTATTCGCAACAGGATTCGTAATAGTTTATTTTATGATATGCCTCCTAAGTCTCCCTCTTTCACTCTTACTTTCAAACTTCTCTCCCTCTCTCTGGATTCCATGGTCCGTCTTTCACTATCTCACTCAAACTATCTCTCTCCTCTGCCTCTCTATCTATCTATCCATCTATCTCTATCTCTCTCAATCTCTCTCTATCTCTCTCTATCTCTCTATCTCTATCTCTATCTCTCTCTGTCTCTCTCTCTATCTCTCTCTCTATCTCTATCTCTCTATCTCTCTCTATCTCTATCTCTATCTATCTCTCTCTATCTATCTCCCTCTATCTCTATCTCTCTCTATCTCCCTGTATCTCTATCTCTCTCTATCGCTATCTCTCTCTATCTATCTATCTCTATCTCTCCTCGCGCTCTCCCTCTTCAATAATTCTGCAGTCACCCCTATGAGATCGGACTGTCTGGGCGATCGGCGAGCAGCTGGTGCTCCGGGTTATTGAACACGGTGGGCGGCCCGTGTCGCTCGGGGGGGTGCGGAGGCGGCGGCGGGGGCGGCGGCGGGGGCGGCGACGGAGACGTTGCGAAAGAGGTCGCGGTAACCGCTTACACAAGAATGTCAAGGAGCTAGCCGCTCTTGGGAATAATCTGATTTTCTTATTGGATCCCTGCCAGTTAGCTAACAAGATATTACATTAACACAACTCTGGAAACTGCAAACACGTTAGAAATATTTTGAATCAAAAGTCCTAAGCCTACTAATAATTTATTTATTTATATATTTATTTACTTACTTACTAATTTACTACTTATTTACTGACTTATCCTACACGCCTAATCTTTTCCCGTCGCAAGCCATAACTCTCGCTTTCTTGTTTTTTTATGCTCCCTTTAATATTATTTTTCGCGATCACTTTACATACTTTACATTCAATGCGAACAACTCACGGTATAATCTGGTAATGAAAACAGTGAGATTATCCTTGGTATATATTAAAAATATCATGAAAAGTGTAATATCTTGTATATTTGCTGTTATGTAACGTGACGTATCAGACAATTTTAGATATACCATAATTCGGGAGCTGTTCTCTAATCATTACGACATATACAAATAATAATGATATTTTTTTTATTTAAGCACATTAGATCATTTCAGGTCTTGAGACCTTTCGCTCTGGCGGGGAGCTGAATGTGTTAGTATTTTTAAGTACTCTTATTTAGTAGTTGTATATCCAGTAGTTTTGCTGGCAAATTTACGATTAAAATGTAAGCTCTCCACAAAAAATACAATAAATATAATTCATGTTTGTGGTTGCAAAACAGAATTGCCATTAATCAGAAACGTCCTCAGGCAGAGTCAGATGTCAACCTATGTCTGATTAAACTGCTTATCTGAATACAAAAATGTAGATACACATTCAAAGATCCTTAGGTATTGGGATAATCCGAATTTTCGTCATATAAGTAATAATAATACAATAATTCGATAATTTGAATCTCGTTACTAAAGTAAAGGAAAAGACTAAATAAAAATAGAATGAGAACCTAAGTACCTGCTTTATTGCACAGTGATATATTCTTCTTGACCGCACGACCATACTGTTAATTCTAGGAGTAGTTAATGGGCGTTGATTACCTAATTAAACTCCTTAATTGCCAACGTTTTTGGAACTTTACTATTCCCTCAGAGCCGTAGAATACATAATTACATTGTTGGAGCCGTAGAATACATACAAAATTGGATAGCATGAAAACAAAGAAACAAAAAACGAATGATGTAATGAGATTATGTACATGAAAAAGAAGTACCTTAAATAACTAGTGGTGCTACAGAATGGGACAGTCTTTCCCGTATTAGTTTTCTATTTCCTTTGGTCTCGAATAGCAATTGGAACCTGCCACATATTCTTGCTGCCATCTATCACCATCCAAAGTACATTTTTTGACATTTTCTTAATTTTTCAATTTTCTAATTGTAGAGCGGAAATATTATTTTAAAATTATTAAAGACAGTAAAACCTTTTTCTTTGAAAAATTTGAAGGTTTTTCACAAAACTTATGTTTAAGTGCTACTGTAAATTCGAACTTTGAAGTTCTTTTTCACAGAATTTTTTTGAGTTTAATAAAAAATTCATTTGCAGACATTGTAAATACGTTCACTCACAAGTGCAATAGTGTTTACAAGTTTCACGATATGTGCATATCAACGGCGTGAGAGATCGTACAAACAAATTGCATTTGTGTAATTTTTGAAAAAACAAAAAAAAAATAAACCGAAATTAACTTAATGTCATATTAAAGAGTGCAGTTACAACTATTCGTTCGAAATGTTTGAAGAAAAAATTGGAGCCGTTTTTGAGAAAATGGTGTTTGAGCGTTTTTGAAAACGCGGATTTTTTAGCTATTTCACAGAAAACGGTAGAATTTTCGAGAAACTTTATATGTCTTTATTTAAAGTATGTGTACTTTTAAACTATTTTTAAATTGAAAATATTGCACGAAATATTGCTCAAAAACTACTAAAAGTTTTAAAAAATGTACATTACCTTAATGAAATAAATACCTATGAACAACAAATTTTATTTGAAGGAAAATATCAATCTGCAATTTTGTAGTTTATAAAGACACCGAAAAACATACTTTTCAATTTTTTGAAAATTCAGAGTTAACCGATAAAATCGGACTATATTTAATTTACAATAACCGATAAAATTACTGTGTATGTTTCTCCATTCTTAAAAGAAATTTAAAGAAAAATTGGAGCCGTTTTTGTGAAAAATTTGAAAATGTCCAAAGTGCTTCATGTAAATTACCCCCAAATTTTGAAGAATATTTTCCAAAATCTCAATGCTTCGCCTCGAGACAGATGGACAGCGGTTTCTCCAATTTGGAATTCTGCATGGTTTAGGCGCTAGTAGTGTTCGCAGGCGGACAGAGGTCCGTTTTGAAAACAACCACTTTTTCGGTATCAGGGTACCCCAAAACATGTGTTACGGTTGAAATTTCGAAATCGATTTTCCGCAGCATAACGTAACTTCCCTATGCTACATATATTACTCCGTATATACATTCGTATACTGGAAAGTAAAAAGGAAGATGTATGCTCCATTCTGACATGAAATCCTCCTTACTGTGGTTAATATTGAAGAGCATTACATAACTAGTGGTGCTACACAATGACAGTCTTTCTCGAACTAGTTATGTTTTCCAATTTCTTATTCTGGGCTAGCTCTTCGGTCTTGCTCCATCCTCTTGCCACCTGCCATCAAACGCTACTCAGAGATATTTTTTCTCAATTTTTCGGTTTTTAATGGTAAAACCCAAATATTACTTGAAAAATGTTAGAAAACAGTAAATAGCCTCTTCCTATACGGAAATTTTCGTTGAAAAATTTGGAACTATTTACAAAACAACGTCTTGAGACAAGTTATGTCATCTCAATGACATTTGTTTAAATTAATTATAACAGAAATACAAAATACAACAATTAAATCGCAAAGTTCAGAAAGTCAAGAGGAAAAGTGATGTTGCTGGGGTATACGTCGCTCATTTCAAGAATATTTTATAATACAGAGGCTTTTTAAAAGTTTTAATTATTCTTGCTCGTCATTTCTGCCATTCAAAGATGTTGATATAATATTTCTGTAGTATTATAAGATGCCCAATCCTCAGGTCTAAGTGTCAATACACTTCCGGTATAGGAATGTTAGATTGATAAGAAAAATGAGCTTGGCAAGTAATGGATGGTACTGTTGTGTACGTGTTGTGTGTGTGTGTGTGTGTGTGTGTGTGTGACAGAGAGAGAGAGAGAGAGAGAGAGAGAGAGGGGGGAGGGAGGGAGAGAGGTAGAAGGATTATTTTCAGATAAGGAGGCATGAAAATGCCCCTAGCGTGAATGGATTCTCTGTGGTTGCCTGTAAGTCTTACCTTGATGGTACGCTGCTGTAGCTGAGGATTCTGGTAGTATATCATACAATGTTTTGAAAATTTGATAATACAATCTTGAATGGATTTTATATTTAATTCTCTATGTAGTGTTTTCAGTTACTTATGAACCAGGGAGCATTGGTAATTTTACTGAGGCACTTATTTTGTATAACTTGAAGTTTGTTTATGTGTCTATAGATTGCTGTCTAGCTAGGGTCTGATTAGTGATTTGTAGATTATTTTACCGCATTTGATGATAAGTGTAGATTTACGATTTAATGGTGGATAGAATTTTATAATTTTTGAGAATGTTTTGTTTACTGTGTTTGTGATATGTATTTTCCAGGTTACTTCGGTGTCCATTGCGAATCGGTGGTACTTATCTGGTGTGTGGTTTGGTAGCAATGGTATAGGTGAGTTTTGGATGAGTAAAGGAGGTAATTTTGGCTTGTGGAGGACGAAAATCTTTTCTTGTGAGTTTCAAGCGTTAATTTTAATTCTCCATTTTTCAGTCCATTTCGAAAATTTAAGGAACTCATTTTGTAATTGGCCATGTGTGTTGTGGAGGAGGCATTAAGGTGTTGGATGGTTCATGTGCGGCTCCTCATAATTTAATTTCCTGATTTGCAGTAAAGATCTGACAATTGAAGGGGTATCATCTTATTCTGTGAAGGATTGACAACAGTTTGCAAAACATTTAAGGTGATCTTTATATTAGAATGGTGGGGTAGACCTTGGGGTCCCCCAAGCTGGAACGTTCCATTATTACCTGAAGCAACCTCGTCAGCAATTAGAACTGTTTACAAATGTGATCCATATCAAAATGTCGCTGCTGAAAGTGTGTATTGATTCAGCATGCAGATAACCCTTTCTTCACGCACCGTACTATGATTGTGAAGTAAACACAATGGACCTATTCATTTAACTACAACTTTATTTCATGTTCACCCCCAGAACATATGCGAAGCTATCCAAAGCCCGCTAAAAAGTAATGTAGTGACTTGTCTGCCCACGTTTCTTCTCATAGCACTAATAATGTACCATTAAGCAATAGATTTTAAAATCTACCTACTAAAGAAAAAGAAACAACTGGTGAAGAAACTAATAACAATATTCCTGTACTGCGAAGGTCTACAAGTGCTGTGTACCTAATTGTGGAGGGATGTGGGTGTACAGTGAAGAGTAAAGATGTGTCTTGTTAGGTTTGGTTCGTGATTTACCTGTACCAGTTTTTTCGTTATCAGCAGTGATTTGGTGTAGCTTTCAAGTCAACGTGTTCAGTCACGTAATTATTTTAAGAGCAAACATCATGTTTTTGTGACTATCACGAATTGCGAAAAGCTAACTTCCAAATAATATAGAATAATTACTTCAAATATTTTAAAGGAAGTGTTGTTAATTGTCTCTCGATAAGAAATCTCTCGATAATACCGAATAAATCTTTATTGAAAACTTCTTTTCCACATCAATTGTTTGGTTTTTTACTTTTGTTTGATATGGTGTTCGTAAAATGGCAGTTACCTTTACACATTTTTAAACAAATAAATACGTTTCGTTAGTAATTTCCCTCTTAGAATGGAAATAGAAGAATAGGGAAGAGTGTGGGGTTTAACCTGCGGGAGTTTTCGCACGAGTATGTGGAGGTAGTAGAAGAAAACTTGTTCTATGGCACAACACGGAGAACGAAATTTTTAAATAATCTACATAAAAGTATCTTGAAATAAATGAACAACAGAAATCAATACGTGTTAGCCTACAATACTACTAGAATTAATTTTCAAAAAGCAACCAAATTTAAAATTATAGAAAGAATGTAGCAAGTCATTCGACAACTGTCATCGATCACAATCGAGACGCACGATTTTATTGTTGGTGGTATCTGGATGTCAGTACATCAATGCCCAGTTGTAAACTCATATATTGTTAGTAATACACCGTTTGAACTTAAGGTGTAGGTTCGTCACGATATTCAATACGGAAACATAATTTGAGCAACATTCTCATGTATCGAAGTGAAGTCTAAGTTTACAGAATTGTTTCTATTGGTAAAAAAAGGATTATTATTATTTTGGCCCGGAATTGCTTTTCTTGATTTTCGTAATAACGCAGAAAAAAATCATATAGTTTTTAGTACACACACAATTTTTCACATTTTGCACCCCAGCAAGCTGGCGTCCTGTCCCTCCAAAATCCTCTTTATTCCTCATAACAAAGGCAGGGAAGGGTTGTACTTCCTCGATCCTGTACTTTCGTACACACAAAGAACAACTGTAGGTTACATATACGCAGCGGACGCTGTTGGGCAACTCATGTTACCTCGGAGTGTATTTCTTCTGAAGAAGCTTGTGCAAACTGTAAGCAATCTCATGCTTATTCCAGTAAAAAATGTCCTACTTTCATCAATATTTTGAAACAAAAAATACTTTTAATCCTTCTTATAAGGTAATCAATCTAGATACCAGATTAAAACTACATCAAATTACTGTCCACTTCACTAATCAACATCTAGCGTCCCAACCCCACAATTAAGGAAACCTTTAAATCTAATGCTCGTCCTTCATATACGGAAAAAGTTAAAGAAAATGTATGTAACTACTCTCCATTTAATGAGCAATATTTAATGAACAATATTGAACAATAAGAATTTATCAATATTGGTTGCGTGTGAAAGCCGCAAAAGTTGTGTATATATACAGAAATAATGTAGGAGACGATTCCGTTAGTTTACGATAAAACGCATAGAGGCTCCTTTACATTGAATCAATACTCTGTTCTATAAATCTCCACAGAACACATTTGTTCCTACTAGTAAATCAGATATGGCTAAAAAAATGAAGTTTAGTTCAGTTCCTTCCTACTTCGTTCGATAAATTTGTAGAAGTAGCCCCGACCTTACTTATGGACGGTTGGCTAGATTTTATTAGCGCCTCACGTCCAAGCGGTCGTGCTCTCGATACAGCTGGTCAGCCAATCCGGAAGATCAACGCTTTGAACTCTGTTGAAATAATGCAACGGCTGGTTTACAAAATTTGAATTGGCTAACACAATTTGAGTATACTTTTACTCCGGCTTTTATATATCACTAGCGGACGTTGTTCTGCCCTTCTCCTTGGGTGACTGCGGTCACGTGGGAGCGATGCTGTGTGCGTGCTCCGAGGTGAGGAGTGGTTGTGCGCCACGACTCTCGCCGATTCTCAGTCGGGTAAGATCGCTTCTGCGGTCGAGGAAAACAATCAGTTGGTACCGCCGGTACGGACTTTGTGTCCATGTGTGACATCCGGTCACGGAAGCTTGGCTTTGTGCGCGCTTCAGATGTAGGAGTGGCGAATGCCACAATCAAAACCATCTTCAATCGGGTTTGGATCGCTGCCGCGATCAGGGGATAGCAGGTCTATCAGAGCCAGGGCGTAAAGTGTTAATTCATTGTAAATATTTGATGTGTTTTCCTAGTAAATAAATATTTGTTATATGAAAGCTCGTGTTTGTGTTCGCTGTGAGTATCCATGACATTACAGAATGTTCAAGAAGAACTCATCCTGTAGATAACGATGTGAGAAACATTTCTTTGAGGCATTTGGCCTCAAAATTTTCATTTTTAACGCTCTAGAACACTTCACCTTAGGAATTATTTTACGATAAATACTAAAAATCCTGCAGATTATTGCAGGTGGTATTTGACATGAATGTTTAGTTTTGTTCTATTTTTCTTTTTTTGTGAATTTTCCCGATATTTTAATAATTATTCTGCTATTCGAGTCGAAGTTTAATCCAACAAATTAGATATAATTAAAATCCATCCATCAGTTCTTGAGTTTTAAATGGGTAACTAACCCGACTGTTTTATTTATTTAGATTACAATACAATAAAGCATACTTTCCTCCGAAAATCATCCAACCTGTTATTGTATTTGCATTAAAATGAATGTAAAAATGTTATTGAATCATGAGAATTTTCTATTAGTTTTTATCTCTTGTACATCTAACATATCTATCCCTAGGTGCAATAAGATCAATTTCCAACTTACTGTTATAAATATTGTAAATGTGAAAAATACTGGCAAATATTATCAGTCCCTAATTGAAACAAGACACATAACGTAATTCAATGCAGAAGAAACAACCCTATCAACAGGAATAACATATATTTTCAATAGTCGTGTCGATAACCATAGTGATGTTTTTCATTAATTCATTCTTCTCTCCCCCTTTCTACTTACACGCTTTACATATACGTGTAAACAATACACTTAGTAGACTCAATTCCCCGCTCTCGATTCAGTTTTTGGCAATTTTTCTCTAATATTCGATAAGCCACCTTCGTAATGCTGCGTGTACTCCAAGGAATTTTGTTCTCACTTAATTGTAACTACTCTACGTTTAATCCCTAGTAGATAAAAAATATTGATACACAATTTTGGTGCAATCATTCCAACATTTTTTGAAACATTCTGTTGTAAACAGTTTCACTATTGTGTAATAGGATTACAAAGATTTTTGACAAAATATTGCAAACATCAAAAGGTGTTACATTTTAAATCCTTTTACAAGTGAAACTATTTAAATAAACACAGTTTTGACAGTTTCTTACAATTTGTTATACGAAGTGAGGAACCCCGCAACCAAACTAGATGCTAAAGCAGGACGTACTTTCACGCAAAATTACGCGAAAAGTACTCAAATTTTCGAAAAAATGTCCTGGTTCTTATTTAAAAATATATCTTTAAGGAACATATATTATTAAGGGCAAAATCTCTAACTTCATAATTGTAGTGGTAGGAAGACGGCGAAAAAAAATTGAACTTTTGCAATTTTCTAAAAATCAGTTTTCAACAAAAATGAGACCGGCACCATTCTTTTAAACATGATCACGCGCCATCCTCCTTCACACGATTCAACAATAAAATGTAATCAAGAACGATAAAGCCATTTGTCACGCGACGTCAGACAGATCGATAAGAAAATACGTATCAATTTAGGAGAATCGGCTGAATGGTTTAGCCGCTTACGTTGTTCACAGGAGAACAGTCAGTTTTTCTTTCATTGAATTTCTCGTTATCAAGTAAAAAAATAATACGCACGTAGAATATTCGAATTTTTTATTACGTCACAAGAAG
Source organism: Gryllus bimaculatus (assembly GCA_017312745.1). Lineage (NCBI taxonomy): Eukaryota > Metazoa > Arthropoda > Insecta > Orthoptera > Gryllidae > Gryllus > Gryllus bimaculatus. The sequence goes on from BOPP01000036.1 coordinate 8,646,728, forward strand.
CATATTTCTTGATCCTTCGGAAATTCAAAAGCCAGTTTTGAAAATATCATTCTTTTCGATTTTTGCGCGATGGCAAAGAATTGCGAAGCGTGATGTTTTGCAAGTGACTAAGTCCTCCTTAATTATATTACACGACCTTTTTTTCATCTCCAATAAGCGTGGTACAGAACGTGAGAGTATTTCCCACCTCAGAGTAGTACACTCATGGGAATTTATGACAATGGTTTCGTAAAATTGGCACAAAAATCTCATTTTTCCGCACCGTATTAAATATATCCATAGAGAATGGGCATGTGAAGGGGTGGAAGGAGAGGATGATGTTCGATTGAGAGTGGGAGACGGGTTTCGTGTGAGGGAGGGGCATGCGAGTGGGAGTTGGCCGAGCGGTCGCGCGTGCCGCTGTCAACCGAGGAGCGACCTCTCGTCCCCCGCGAGTTAGACGCACGCGGCGTCGGAGGGGGGGTGGGGGGGAGCAAGGAAAGGCGGAGCTCTCGTTTAGCTTGCAGGCCCGCTAGGCGGGGGAGCCGCACGAGGTCGCCGGGCACGTGCGGTCGCCGCCGCCCCGGGACACTGCGGATCAGCATCTATTTTCCTAGCCCGCTATCCCGCGCCCGCGCAGACCGTGTCGGCCTACAGCCACCCTGCTCTGCGCCTCGCGTAAACTTGGCGCCCATTTTTTTCGAAAAGGGCTGGCGTGCGCCCCCACCCGTCGACAGCCAACGCCCCTCCCTCCCAAGAAACGCTGCCAGTTGTATGAAAACTAGATCCCCGTCCTCCCTAGGGTATTTCAGAAGAATTAGATTTACCCACAATACTTCATGTTCAATTATTCTTTAAACCTACCGGGAACAAACATGTAAAAAAATTTCATCTCAATCTCAAGCAATTTCAATCTCAAGCTCATGTAATATCAGCCAACGACTGCCCGACGCCCATTCATCCCCTAGGCTCAAAAATAACTTTTCACGTAAAATTTTGCGAAAAGTACTCAATTTTTTTAAAAATTGTACATGCCCTTATTTCAAAATATATATTTAAGGGTAATATTTCATTAAGGAAAAAATCTCTGTCTTTAATATTTTAGTTGTAGGAAGACACCAAAAAATTGTTGAACTTTTTCAATTTTCGGAAAATTAGTGTTTTCAACTAACATGAGATATGCATCATTCTCTTACTCGCCCTTCACACTATCAGACAACATAATTTAATCAAAAACGTTGGAGCAATTTTTTTAAAATTTGGAAATTGTCCCAGGGGTTTCATGTAAAATACCCCTCAAAATTAAAATATCAATTTCAAATTCGAAAGGTTGTGACACCATCCAGATCGATCGAGGAATCAACTGAGGATCAATTTTGGAGAAAATCGGCTGAATGGCTTTGCCGCTAACGTTGTTCACACACAGACTGACGCACGCGTTGGACGGACAGACGTTTCGAACATGTTGGCTGAAACGTCAGTTGCCACTACAGAGACTCCGCGCTTCCCGGATAACCTCCGGCAAACGCCGGCCAGAAACCTATGCAATCAGATGTCATTCGATTTTTGGAAGAAAGGTCCCACAAAACACTGATTTTGGTTTGCAAAACGTGTTAGAGGAGTTTTTCCCTAAATTTAGCGATTAGGTTTATCCACTTTTTCGTTACCAAGACCATGTAATAAGAGTTTTCTGCCTAAAATTCGTCGTTTCTTTCGCGCAGCTTTACGTAACTTTCTCTCTTCTGCGTAAGAGGCTGCTACAAAGTAAAAAGAAGAAGAACAAGAAGAAGGATAGTAGCTATGAGTGGGCTTATTTCACAATTATCTTTGATTTAAAATTTTATTCTTTCTCAATTCCGATTTTGATGGCCACGATTTCATGATCCCCTCCCCGCACACCACAAACAATTTATAGAAACCGACTATTGGAGGTTGTGAACCTCAGAGGAGAAAAAACGATTGGTCTAACGAGTCCTCTGTGTTGCTGTCTGGACTCCAATTCTTCGTATCATTCAGGCAGTGGAAGCCACCGGTCAGGAACCTCAGTCTTATTGGCCGCCCCCGCATTCATTTATTACATCTCGGCTCATTCTGTAATAATGCCACCAATTTTTTTACATTCAATCCGTCCTCAAGACATGAGAATAACAGGCGATGTATCGTTCACAATTCACTTAACTAGACCCATATTCAATTCCACGAATAATGTGAATTTCGCTTTTGACCATCCTCTTAATTTATCAATTCATTGGATTTTCCTCGTTACTTTCAAATTTTGTAATTTTCTCGTTTGTTCCGATGTTGACGTCCTTATAAAATGTCAATTGCGTTCGAAGATACATTTTATTCAAAGCTTTTGAACCGAATAAAAACATACTACTGTTGGAAATATAAGGGTGAATGATTGGAAATGAAGTAGATTCAATCTACGCAGATGCTATAATTACCTCCAAACTCAAAAGTAGAATTTCTCACATCTCATTTCTATTGACAGATATTTTCTAACATGTTATTATAAAGTTTGGTAAAACTATTAAAATTACTTGAAAAATAAATAATTTCAAATCCCCTTGTTTTTTTGACAAGTTCCTACTGATTGTTTTATTACTAGTTTGAATATAGTGACATATTGCTAATAGTTTTTTTACAAACAGAAAGTCATACAATTAAATTGCGTAATCTCAAATAGTTATTTTCATTTTCTAAATTATCCAGATTTCTGAAACCCCTGCCAAGGAATGAGTGTACCCAGAAGAGTTAAACCTCCAAAAACATAGATCCAAAGAAATCACATTATGTAGATTATTGTACAAGAATCCCAACGTGTGACCCGTCATGAAAATAAAGCCCAGGTTTCAAGGGTGTACAGCATTTCGTTTCAGCGTTATGCACAATGGGATCATGTGTCGCAACGCAACGTTGGTTGATGATTGTATGGGCGCATGTTATACGTATTTTATATACATTTAGACAAATCACAATGTGTGATAAAAAGGAATAACTTCATTAATAAAATTTGTGAAATCATAAAGAATGTATTCAGATATTACGAAAGAATTGGTTGCGCGGGGTAAGATAATAAGAGATAAAGAATTGTCCGAAAATACAGAGAAGACAGAAACTCAGAATATGAATGGTCAATCCGTATGCGACAATGGATATCCGGAAGATTTCCATGGTGACAAATGTATTGCTCTGTAGAGACTTCTTGAAAAATAAGTCGCTCGCTTACGATGCTCATCGGACATTGAGAGCTCTGATCATACAGAGAAGTAACATGTATGCAGACCATGTTATGGACACAAAGAATAACAACGTTCGAAAATGAGATAGTTTGATA
>BOPP01000036.1:8658535-8669083 GCA_017312745.1 Gryllus bimaculatus
CGGGGCCGGGACCGGGGTCGGGGGCGGCCTGGCGCGGGCGCACGTAGGCGAGGCGGTTGGCGCCCGAGTGCGGGCGCGGGTTGGGCAGGATGCGCGGCGGCGCCGTGTCGTCAGAGACCGCGCGCCGCTTCTCGGCCTCCTGGCAGTAGGCCTGCGCGCGCGCCGTGCCCAGCCGGAAGCGCTCCGGCCCCACCTGCGCAAGGCGGTCGGCAGTTATACTGCAAATCTCCTCCTGGCAGGTATCAGCTGTTGGCGGCTTCATCCAATCTGTCAACAGCGGATACCTATCAGGGGCAGAGCAGCAAAAATCGCAATAGAAGATCGCACACAATCCTTTGTGGAATAAGTGAAAAACAGTCGACTCCCTTTATAGTGAACTCGGATATAGTAAACCCTCGGTTATAGTAAACTTAAGTCACTGGTTTCGTTTCACTTACATTACAAATAAGCATATGAAGAATCGGTTATCGTGAACCTCGATTATAGGAAATACGGCGACATAGAAATTAATTCCCTCCTTGAAAAATAATATAAAATAATACTGAAATGATCTCATATGGTCTTAGGCCAGTAAAAAGACCTTCGAAGAGTGAGACTTCGAGCAGTGAAAGAGGCATTGAAGGGTGTCAATACTACATTATGATACTCTTAGAACAGTAGAGAACTCTGGAGAAGGATCTAGAGAAATTATTAATAAAAAACGTATGAAGCAAACAATTTAAAATAATTGATTTTTTAATGACAAATAAAGACTTTCCAATTTTTAGTTCGCGTTGTTAATATATTTTACTTTATCTCATTATACATTAATAAAATCAATCATTTGGGGTAAATTCTATTTAATTTTCACATTATCGAATGTAGTGAACATCTGATACAGTGAATCAAAACTGTTAGATCCCAGAGGTTCACTATAACCGGACTCGAATGTACTTCATGTTTCCTGCCGCGACAACTACATTAGTAGTACGTATTGAAGACGGGAGGAGGCGGTTCTCCTTCCTCGTTAGAACGTGAAAGCTGGCTTCGACCTACACGTCAGCAAACGGTCCCCCCCCCTGGTATTTCCCTCACCGGGAAACCGCACCAGCCGGGACATGCACTAAGCTCCTGCCAGAGCCGCCGCATTGTAGTGCGCTGAAGTGTGTGTGTGTGTGTGTGTGTGTGTGTGTGTGTGTTTGTTGGTGGGTGAGTAAGTGGAGAGGAGAGACAAGGATGAGAAACAACAGATCGCACACCATCAGTGGTTTATATTTCACGTAGTACTACACCGCCATTTGCCTGTTACTGATCGAAGAAGTCGCGGGAAACTACCGATCAGAGCAGTTTGTCCTCCAAGACCTCTAGAATAGACACTAAACTTGGCTTTCTATAACGTGGTGTGTCGAAGCCTGGCTTCACGATAGAACATCTCACGGTATTTCGCGTCTTTCTCGTTCGTACCGGTAGATGTCGCATGATCGCGACCGTATCGAACAGTGCTGACCATCATGCGACATGTAGCGGCACGACCGAGAAAGACGCGAAATACCGTGAGATATTCCATCGTTTAGACAAGGCCTCCCGCGCAAAGAAATAATAACCCAAGTATAGCTATGTAGCTAGTGTTGAGAATCCGCCCCCGTCTTGTGAGGAGCCCTGGGCGCAGGCGCACCTGCGCGACGACGCCCTGGGCGATGCCCTGCAGCAGCGCCGCCCGCACGGACTCGTCCGTCGCCGGCGGCCGCCCGCGCGCCACCTCCGCCGCCACCTGCGCACCACGCCCCCCCCTCCATCAGCACTCGCACTAATTGGCTGACTGTCCTCCTCACTGGCGGTCATGGCAGCGAGAGAGGATAGGCAAGTTCCCCTCGATGACAGTTTTCAAGTAAGCAAAGAAAATATTATACAGGGCAAAAAGAGTACATTTCATAATTAGATATAAAACCACAAAAAATGCGTAAAGGGAAAATTAATTCGTTTCATACTAATTTATGATCATACCAATTTGTAATTTGTGTTTCTTGCAAATTCGAATATAAGGCGTATTTAGGAAACACAATGAACATTTTCTTAATTTCATGATTACATAATAGAAACGCATATGCTAAATAAAATTGAGGTGGGTAATGGGAGCTCACGTAGTGTCATTCAAACGAGGCAGGCACCATGGATTTCAAATGTCCGCGCGATTGCTGCCTAGACATGGACAACGCCACCTAGGCTAGTGAGTTCTGAACTCACACAGGCTATTGAGTTCAGAGAATAAACACTGACCGGCCGTTGGGGTAGCGAGTGCGTGCAAAAACACGAGCTCCTTTTGACTAGTGCAGGAGATCGTGACGGAAGGCAATGGAACAGGAAGAAACGAGGAACGGGCGCTGTCGATAACCCCACGGTCGTACCCAACCCGAGCCTGGACCGTAGAGAGAGCTTTTCGAGATCCGGACTCATGGACACCACTGAAGGTTGGTGAGGTTATGTTGCGCAACCCCCCTCGAGGATCTGAAGTGAGTGACTAACTTAATTTTTATAGAAATAACATTAAAAATTATACAAGTGACTAATAATAACGTTCATTGAAACTTGTTAGATGAAGAGAGAGTACTTCAGATTTAGTATAGTCCTCCTCTTTAGCAAAGTAACATAACAATTTTTATTTAAAGTCCTTTTTTTTTTCAACGGATCCTGGCGATTATCACACGGCCGTACCGAAACCGTGTCTGGATCTTTGATCAGAAAGATCTTTGTTTGTTGCCGTTGCTCAAAAAGAAGTCTTGTTGTTTTAACTTCTCTAATAGTTTTTTGGCTGAAGTCTAGTATACAATACAATTTACGGAAGGCCGCTTACTTAAACTGGCACTTCGTGCCGCTCCGGCGGCCACAGCGCAGTTTGAATTCTGCAGGCTTTCTTGAAAAGTGCTTTCTTATAAAAGTGAATTGGTAAATATGCGCTGTATAGACTCAAGGATGTTTATAGTGAACGCGAGGGTCGAAGGCCCGAGCCGATAACTTGAAACCGGGGAGCGAAGCGATAAAACCTGTCTTTGAAAATAAATTGACATTACAATGCGGTGGGGACAAAGCGTATGAAGGGGAGACATTAAAATCACCTGTCCGTAAGTTTTATTCATTTCTATCAGAGCGCGTAGAGTAATTTGAGGGAGGGCTATAGGAAACCCCTCCCCCAGCCCCGCCGCAACGCGTCTCTGATGGTGTTGTATACTCTCTGGGAACTACCGAGTACCCTACTTTAACCCTTTAACTGTTTTTTTAATGTATAAGTATAAAATATACGTTATAGAGGAAATATTATTTGGATGATTCGTTCCTCCATATGTAATTTGTAATACGTGCCATTTTTTAAAATTATATTAAGTATGAAGGGATTGGACGTGAAGTGTTGGAGAAGGCGTGGAGTAGGCAGCAAGATCCGTGGCACGTTGTTTTAGATAATTCGCTGCTTACGCTAGCCGTTCCTGAGGTGTAAAATTGAATGTGTGAAAGGCGGTGTGCGAGGTGCACCTCGGGGGCGGTGGAGGAGGCCCGGCGGTAGCTCAGCCGCTCCAGCGCCGACACCACCTCCGCCACGCTCACCTCCATCGCTCCGCGCCCCGCACCCCACCTCGGCTCGGCTCGCCACGCCACCCGCGCTGGCGAAACAAGTCACATCAAAGGAAATACAGGCAACAGTAGCCTATTTCCAAAGTGACGTTTCTCGAATGCTACTTTTCAGGGAGGGATTCAAATTCAGCCTTGTAGTTGAAGCCAGGATTCAACGGACTGTTTTCGGATTGTTTAACAAAGAAGAAATTTAAATTTTGAACACACTACTTTGCAGCGAGATAAACAATCGTATTAAGGATATATTAATATGTAAATCTAGAAAACAATCTGAAATGGGGATTCGTCACATTGAAAGTAAGCTTTTCAGTTGTGATCATAAGAGCTCTGGGGTCGTTTGACGCTCAGACGTGACTTCTGTCTTGACTCCGAGATCGGCATCAATGTATTTGGTAGGACTGTGTTTTGAGTAGTAGTGACTAAATTAATAGTTGACGTATCTTCATAAAATCTATGATGGCAATAACTATCTCTGGAAGTAGTCTCACTGCCCAATTATCGCAAATGCACTAGAAAAGATGTGCATCTCAAAACTTAAATTTTACAGTATAATGGTTTCATTATCCTGAACGGAGCCTTTTATTTGGTGAATAAGGTAAATTGTTTTTTCTGTATAAACCGTCAGCCTTGTGAACTACCCTTACAAAAACTTCATTAGTAAAACGCTTTTTCTAAACGTCTTTCTTACTTCCTTCCCTTAACTCAAAAACGAAGATTTCTGAAAGGTGTCAATGTTCTTGTGGCTGATGATAAACAGAATTGAAAACAATAAAATAGATGAAAAATACTTTTATAATTGTGCTATGATGTACCGTTGACCCACGCGCCTGCAGGAAAGCAACTAAAGACAACGGGTGTGGCATTCGAGCAAGGGAAAGAAACTTTGATTTTGCAACAACACTTGGAAGAGTTTATTCCGAATTTGAAAATCATTTTAAAAAATCTCGAAGTTATTCTAACTAAACATTTAAGAAATCAGGCATAATAAAAGAATACTTTGTGCTGACTTCAACATAAATTGCCTCACACAATCCAGTAATGAAAATCTATTTAAAGAACTACTAAAACCATACAATCTACAAACAACCATAAATACACCAACCAGCGTATACAAAAATATTAGCACTGATTATATATATAATCGTAGGGGTCCGCGATTGTGGGTATTTCCAAAATAATTCAGCTGTGGCTGCTTTTCACCTACCCCACGTCGCTGTCCATTCTCCTCACCCTTGAGGTAATTTCAAATAAAATCACCTAAATTACCAATAAAATGAAAATATATTGTTCGTAAGTTTGATGGCTAATCAATCGGCAAACTGTTACCTGTTCCGCTTCACCGATCAACCCCAATGTATTAGTCTTCCTGTGGAACTAGTGTTTGAGCAAGATGGATGACCAATAAGAACTGAGTACTAATGTCTTACTATTTTTTATGAGTATGAGGCTGTGCAACAAATTGTTTCCGCGAACTCTCGTCACCTTAGGATTTCGATCTGCCCTCGTACTAAATACTAAGTTTTCTGTCTGGTGAAAAATATAACATAACACCCTCACCAGATTCAGGTGGAATTTGCCATCAAATGTAATAGAATGTAACCCGTTGCCAGGCTACGATTTTAATTGTAAACAATAACCTATACATTACAAGAAAATGAAATAGTTATTTATGATACAAGTGTAAAATAACATTTTTTAGACGAGTAAAGCGACTAGTAAAAGCGTTAACTTTTAAGGCATGCACAGCGTGCTAAAAACTTAATTTTTAGTTCTTAAGCTAAAAGTGATACACGAATGTTGTGATAAAACTGCCGTCAATGCAACAAAGAAAACGCAATAATTGTTTCGAACAGTGGCATCTCATGTTAATGTAACATAGTATTCAATTGTTATTTGTATACCAGAGATAAAATAAAAGCGAAATCAATCTGTCTAAAAAAATCGTGTATGACGTACGCGGCAAAAGTAATTTTATTTTGCTCGTAAGATTGTGTTGGTCACCTTATTGGCCTCGTTACGTAACATTTTCTACTGGCAAACTAAAATATAACTTTTGCCACTTGTATTTTGTAAGAACTATTCACAACTGAATAAAACAATTAGAAACAAAATGTAAACACATTTTTATGCCTAAGGAATTCACAAGCAGCACCGATGAGAATTCGGGAGGACCGTTTAACGAATCGCACTAAATGAGAGCACATGGAAAATGAAATAGTTGAAGAATACTTAAATCATTAGTGTTACAAGAAGTTAGTAAGAAGGAGATATCACTCCAATGGTGAGGGTGTGTGTGAAACGCGTCGGCAGCTAATCGGACTCGCATAGCTTTAGCGGCGACAACACGCCCTCGATGGAATAAAAATATCTAAAGGCGTTTTTGGCAAAAGACTATCAAGCTCATTTGTCAAGTCAACGCCATCTACAATTTCATATACCCACATTTTTGTTAAAGTATGAGTATTAATGACGCAACTTTTCTTGAACCTTGACCTTGCTTCCCCCTCTCTGGCATAATAAACAATTGAAGGCAAAAGCTCTCAGCGAGCATTGATGACATTCCAAACGCATCTTCACTGGCGCGAATTGGAAATTATTTTCTGCTGAAGACGAGAACTTCTGTCCGTAATCGTCTCTAACAAATCTAAGGATAATGACTGAAGGATGTGAAAATCCAACACAGGAGATACCTCGAACTCTGGAGAAAGTTAGAACGCAAATTATCGAGAAAGATGCGAAGACATGACTGATTCGCCAGAGATTGGCATTGTTGCTTCGTAAAATCTAGTGGCCGATTTCGTAACTAATATCTCCACTCTACCAGCATTTCTTCAATCGATCGTTCAAGAAAAGTTGCGCAAGTAATGCGCGCATCGTTATTGAGCGAAAAAAGCCGATATAAGCGCGTGATGTCGCTAAAGCCAAGTGTGTCCGAGCATAAAATAATAAATGGTAGATAGAAAGGTCTTTCAGATAATAAAAATAATAAAAAAATTAAACATTTAAATAACAAACTTGTAAATAAAGGTAAACACATTACCCTACTATTCAATTACCTTGAACATAAGAATTTATATTTCGATATTCAGAGTAATAAGTGCATGGCGAACACATTCACAGAAGAGTTTCATAAGATAATATTCTGTTCTCAAAACATTCGAAAAATTCTCAAGAATAAATCTTCATTGAAATTCTCAGGTACCTGCTGATACTCAAATCCTAAATCGGAGCTACTGTCAAATAATACAAGGTACTTAAGCATTTCCAAGAAAGGGGATCAACGGCCAGGTATGAAGGAAGTGAAGGGACGCTCTCTGATGAATTAGGAAAGATAGAGCCCTTTACAATTCTTTTGCAATGGGTCGATTTCTATTTCTTTGTAAATTTCCAAAATTTACCCGAACATTTGGGTGAGTAATCGGTAGTCGTCTGGTCAGCAAAATAATATTACGGTAATTCTTTTGTATAAAAAAAGAAACATTAATATTTTTATACTAAGTTTATGTAAATATAAAATTGTACGCTTTTACATATTTATTAGTAAACAATATATTTATCATAACAATAACTTATACAATTGTTAGAGAAACAAAAGTATTCAATTTGCGATGTTGTAAATAAAGCTTACATATCAATACATCAAAGGAGTGACAAGATGTTGCACTAATCTTACCCCAGTGCTCATCCATGCTACAATTGCGAAAAAAAATTCTTCATGTACACCTTGTCACTGAGAGTGAAACTAAATATTTTTGACGTTTCACTCCTGGAACGAATCTCAATTCCCTGCCGCAGTAATCTTTACTTCCAGAGGCAGATTTGTTACCAGTGATTTCTTCTCGGCGCGTCGGACTTTGCTTTCGTTACGTAGTACTTTATTTCTGAGCACAAGAAACCGTAATGAAATGCCTAATTTCTATTAGTTTCGTTTCTGTTGTCATCCTTGAATTTTGCACCAGTACACAAGACATTAATGTTACTCTAACACATCTTAATGTTTATTTTGTTATTTGTGGTAAATACGCAAAGGAAATTGTAAAGTTTTAATGAAAATAATTTATACTTTTAAAATATAAATTTTAACTGTAACCACTGTTCAATAGATAAAATTTATTATTTATTCCTTTGGGTTATGGAAGTAGTATGTAGAATTTGTCAACCAATTTCGTTATAATATTAAAGATTAAACGAAATGCGTTTAAATCTAGTTCTAAGATTTCTAAGAGTGGAATTGTGTATGTTGTTCCGAGATGAGTCAACCTGACAAGGGACTGCGAGTAAAGGAAAATCGCGACTGAAGGAAACCCTCGAAAAAATTGTAAATTTTCCTAAAATTAATGTTAGTTTCGAAATAAGAAAATTTTATCCCAGCCTATGTTACTCCCTAGACATTGAGCAATTCTGTCACTCGTCGGTCGTAAAAAGTAAAGTATTCTGAGCGCTGGGCGGATGCAAAAGAAAATACAAGGCTCACGCAAACTAAAATACCCTTCTTCACGTAATGCGTAGTTTGGTAATTAGTATTAAAACACATGAAAATATGTCTTCATTATTATTTTCGGTTTCAGAAACTATGCACTAATAATTAAGAAAACATTAAATGTTTGTGTTTTACTTGCAACGCAGTAAAATGTACAAAACTTTGGCTTAAATTGCTCTTTAACAGATGGTGTTACTTGTTTTTCTTTTCTTCGTGATCAGACCTGAAAACAACTACGTAATATTAATCCAGAAATACGTAAGCATCCACGCAGTGTTCCTAAATCGAGCTCCACAGAAATGTCAAATGAAGCTAAGAGGTGTTTCAGACTAATTTTTGAAATCGACATTTCTAAGAAAGAAGTCGCCATATGGGAGAATGGATTCGATGTTCTGTATGAAGATGAATGACCAATAGCTCTTCAATGTAACGAATCAAAGAACCAGTTCTATGTAGTCCGACAGCTTTCCAGTTTTTTCTTGCAGCTTGAAACACACCTGCAACAAATAGTCAAAAAGAAATAATTTAATGAAAGGAAATTACTAACGTTTATTGATTTTGTCCCTTGGTTTCTTAAAACATGTCATGGTTTTCATATCTTAAACTTTTATTGGTTTATTGCAACCTAACTAATAATAATTTCAACTCCTCCATTTAGATGAGATGTGGTGATTGGTGAAAACACATTCGAACAAATTGGCATCTCCAGTGAAAATAGAAATAGTATAATTTTAGTTGCCAGTTTAAAGTCAACGGGGAGGAAACTTAGAAAATAAACTCTTTTATTTTAAACATATTTTGTCTAAATAAACTCCTTGGATATTCCAAATAGTGTAATGGTTAGCGTATTGGACTGTTGTACCTAAGTTGGTGGGTACATCAACCAAATCTATTAAGTAATATCAGTTTCACAGAAAATTGTCTAAACTATTTAGTCGGTAGCGTTATTTACAAACACGTTTTACCACCAATTTTTCGATAACAAGGACCTTCGAAGAATTAATTCTGTGTTCATCACGTGTTAGAGGATTCTTTTTTCTAAATTTAGCAACTGGATTTATCCAATTTTTCGATACTAGGGTCCGGCAACAAGAGATTTTCAGCGAAAAATTCGCCTTTTTTTATCGCACCATCACATAACTTTCTCTCTACTGCGTAAGCGATAACGAGAAAGTAAAAATCCACTATATTAAACAATAAATGAAACGACTGAAATGAACAGTGAAGCAAACTTAATTTATGCAGAACCAAGTGGCTCAGTGGTGACAGCAGGAATCTTGTGGTATGTTGACTCATCATCATAATGATGATAATAAAAATAAAGATAATAAAAATAAAAATAATAAAAACAAAAATAATAACAAAAATAATATAAATAAAAATAATATAAATAAAAATAATATAAATAAAAATAATATAAATAAAAATAATAAATTTATTATTATTATTATTATTGTTATTAAGGCAGGGCCTCCCTGGCTACTGTGGGGCCACTGTGAGTCGCAGTAACGGATGACAGGAAGTATGGTCTCGAACTTGCTTCCTGAGAAATTTCGGTTAAAGCAAAATACACAACAAGAAATAATCTTAATTAATCTTAACGTGCCTTTTCTACCGATGCCTCATATTTGCTCAGAAACCGGGCTTATATTACTTAGCGACGTCTGGTCATCCCCCGGATGTTAGTTCCAGGGACCCAGAGCCGGCAGTCATCGTCTGAAATGGACCCGGAATGAATTGAAGGAGGTGATGTGATTATTTTACTATGTAAAATCGAAAAATTGGTGCTCATAAATAGAAGTTTTCCAAATGTGTAGAGAACGAAACCCCAATATGGAACCTAACTTAGACTCAAAGAAACTTGCCAGTAGTACATACTCAGTAGAAAATTCACAACAGAGTAACTTGCTGACATCCAAGGAAATGAGGAGTATATTCTCCGATCGAAATATCTACGTGACGAACATTTAGAACCATCTAATATCCCTGAAAATGCTGGTTCTGTTGAAGATTCATCTCTACCCAATGAAACGTCCGTGAGTGGTGAAAATGCATCTGTCAATGAATCACACGGCAAGGGTATGATGCGAAATCACCTTCGACGAGAGATAAACGAGCTCGTCTACTTCCATTCAAATCTCGTGCACCGTTGAGAATATACAAAAATGCTAAAGCTAAGAGAGTGATAGGGATAGCTAAATCTGTCCTTCTCGGAAATCTTCCAAGCAATCAATAGCATGGAAAACTGGAAATTCCCCGGAATTGATAAGATCCAGATTATTGTATTAAGAAATTAATAGTATTACATTCTCATCTCATAGAGGCTGCTAATAAAATTTGCAAAAGGAACTCCAGGGATACCGCTCAATATTCCAATAGTTACACACGATAGTCGTGTATCGTGGTCAGAAATGACCGGTATGCAAGTAATAATAATAATAATGATAATGATAATGATAATGATA
>BOPP01000036.1:8669091-8682887 GCA_017312745.1 Gryllus bimaculatus
ATAATAATAATAATAATAATAATAATAATAATAATAATAATAATAATAATAATAATGCGAGATAATTCACAAAACAACGGTTAAACATTTCTATTAAAAACTTCGTATTTCGTTTGTCTGGATTATTTCTCACCATTCGCCACTATTGAAAGCGCCTTGGAGTCTAGGCGGCGGCGGCGTCGTCGTCGACGGGCTCGAAGTGCAGCCAGAGGCCGCCCAGCGCCGCCGCCAGGAAGTTGGTGGGGTCCTGCTGCACGGGGTCGGCGGGCGAGCGCGGCGTGCGGCGCAGCTCGAAGGCGCGCACCAGCGCCGCCGCGCCCATCTTCACCTGCATCTGAGCGAACCGCATGCCTGCGCAGGCGCAGTTCGACTCGGTCGGTGCAGGAAAACAAAAAACGTTCTTCGTGCTTTATGTTTACGTTTGAGCTCTTTATTGGCCTTCGTAAGGGCTGGGAACTTATTTCGTATTAATTTCATTCTTCCCTCCCCTCGTTTACGTCATTCGAAGATTCACTAAAATGACAACATTGGATTTCATGGAAAGGCGAAAAATATTATGCTTCAAAATTAATTTTGAAAGAATACTACAGAAATTCTGGCTTTTGCGATAATCGAAGAGCTTATTTCCAAACGTCTTATATCCATATCACCTTGATTTCTAGTTTATGTAACAAAATATTCTTAAGACACTTCTCCAACGATTAGAAAATATTATGTTTAACAATTCTAAACCTTCAAATCCAAAAATTCAAAGTCTGAATGTGAATACTTTCCTTTCCTGAAAATTGTTTCTTAGATAAACAACTCTTTGAAAAACTGCTATTCAATTAGCAAAAGAAATTAAAGAAAGTTTGAAGGATTTGAAATATCCTGTCGACCATGAAGGAAATAACCATCTAATTTCGGTCATATTACGAGGGAAAAGGAAAACTTATTTGAAATTTAGCTAAAGAAGGCTAGAGAATGGAGAAGAGGAAGGAGAGAATAGACAATGCGTAAGACGCAATGGACAAAGAAGAATACAGGCTGCTGAAAGTTTATAAAGAGAAGAATACTGAAGGATGATGATAATTTTTTCTTACTATACAGGTGTTCTAGAATACATATTACAAATTTAGTAAGAATTTAGGGCACTGAAGATGGTCAATGTTGTGGATAGGGGGAGGGGAGGTTCATGTAACGTAACTACACAAGTGACTTGTATCACGATTTGTAGGCGACTCACCATGCATTGGTGTACAGAATGTTTGCGAAGCCTCTTTGCGTTACACGTGTGCCGCTCGACGCCAGTGTTTGGTGAGATGCCCACAAATCAGGGGCAATTTTCCTCAGTGTAACTTGGTGAAAAATGGAACTCAAAGAGTCAATTCATAAATTACGTAACGCAAATTGGGAGTATTTTGAATACCTCCTCTCCCCCCGTAACTCGCGATTAAACCTCCCTAAATAACTATGTAACGCTTTCAACAACACCCGCCCTTTTAAATGCAAGAAGTTAAAATAAATTATAGCTTAATAAAAAACAATTGTATGTTATATTTGTTGTGTGTATTAAAATTTATGATAATTAAAGTCTGACTTAGTTGTCGATCCTGACTGCACCTAATCAGATTGGGAGCAAATATTGAGGACGCATATTAAAAAAAATTTCTGATTACAACGCGTGCGCACGACGTGGTTGTGGATGGCGCATGAGTCTACTGCGCCAGTTTAACAGGATTCTACAAAATACTACAGATCTGTTTTGAGTATTTACTTCGTTATCCTAGAGATTCAATACAAAATTGATTAAAAAAGTATTTTCATTTATTGTAACAACTTCTAATAACTTTAAATTATTTACACTGTAAAACAAATTAGATAATATTTTAGTGGAAGACGCCAAAAATGAAGTATTTGCACGAATGTTAAACAATGTAAAAAAATATCCATGTTACGTAAGACTAATCGAATACCCATTGCCCCTATGTAACGCAGGGTAACGCTGCCTTAAACCCCTCTTTAGCGTTACGTAATGTTTGGACGACCCCAAAAAGAAATGTGGACAGAGGGGTTGAGCGAGAGGGGGTTGAGCGAGAGGGGGTTGAGCAGCAGAGAGGGGGTTGAGCGAGAGGCGGGTTGAGCGAAGGGGTGAGCGAGAGGGGGTTGAAGGAGAGGGGGTTTGAGCGAGAGGGGTTGAGCGAGAGGGGGGTTGAGCGAGAGGGGGTTGGCGCAGAGGGGTTGAGCGAGGAGGGTGTTGAGCGAGAGGGGTTGAGGCGAGAGGGGGTGAGCGAGAGGGGGTTGAGCGAGAGGGTTGAGCGAGAGGGGGTTGAGCCGATGAGGGTTTGGAGCAGAAGGGGTTGACGAGAGGTGGGTTTGAGCGAGAAGGGGGTGAGCGAGAGGGGTTGAGCGAGAGGGGGTTTGAGCGAGAGGGGTTGAGCGAGAGGTTGAGCGAGAGGGTTGAAGCAGAGTAGGGGTTGAGCGATAGAGGGGTGGCGGTGAGGAGACGGGGTTTGAGCGAGAGGGAGGTGGGTGGCGAGAGGGGGGTTAGCGAGAGGGGTTGAGCGAGAGGGGTTGAGGAGAAGGGTGCGAGAGGGTTGAGCGAGGGGGTTGAGCGAAGAGGGAGGAGGTTGAGCGAGAGGGTTAGCGAGAGGGGGTTAGCCAGAGAGGTGAGCGAGAGGGGCGTTGGCGAGAGGGGGTTGAGGAGAGGGGGTGAGCAGAAGGGGCTTGGACGCGGAGAGAGGGGTTGAGCGAGAAGGGGGTTGAGCGAGAGGGGTGAGCGAGAGGGGGCTTGACGAGAGAGGGTTGAGCGAGAGGGGGTTGAGCAGAGAGGGGTTGATGCGAGAGGTTTAGCGACAGGGGGTTGAGCGAGAGGGAGGAGGGGTGAGATGAGGACGAAGGGAGGAGAGTGGGGTTCAAGGTGAGCGAGAGGGGTTGAGCGAGAGGGGTGACATCAGAGGGGACGAGAGGGTTGAGCGAGAGGGGGTGGCGAGAGGGGGTTGAGCGAGAGGGGGTTAGCGAGAGGGGGTTTGAGCGAGAGGGTGGGGCGAGAGGGGGTTGGGCGAGAGGTGGGTGTAGCGAGAGGGGGTTGAGCGAGAGGGGTTTGAGCAGATGGTTGAGCGAGAGGGGGTTGAGCGATGAGGGGGTGAGCGACGATGGGGTTGAGCAGAGGGGTTTGAGCGAGAGGGGTTGAAGCGAGAGGGTTGAGCGAGATGGGTTGGAGCGAGAGGGGTTGAGCGAGAGCGGGGTTGAGCGAGAGGGGCGTTGAGGAAGGGAGAGCGAGAGGGTTGAGCGAGAGGGGGTTGAGCGACGAGGGGTTGACGAGAGGGGTAGCGAGGGGGTTGACAGAGGGTTGAGCAGAGGGTTGAGCGAGAGGAGGGTTGAGCGAGAGGGTTGAGCGAGAGGGGTTGACGAAGAGGGGGTTGGGCGACGCCCCAGGGTTGGGCCGAGAGGGTTGGGCAGAGGGGGTTGGGCGAGAGGTTGAGCGAGAGGGTTGAGCGAGAGGAGTTTGAGCGAGAAGGAGGTTGAGCGAGAGGGTGAGCGAGAGGTTGGCGAAGAGGCGTTGAGCGAGAGGGGTGGAGCGGGGGTGGAGCGAGAGGGGTTGAGCGAGAGCGTTGAGCGAGAGGGGGTTACGCGAGAGGGGTTGAGCGCAGAGGGTGAGCGAGAGGGTTGAAGCGAGAAGGAGTTGAAGCGCAGAGGGGTGACGAAGGGTTGAGCGAGAGTGAGCGAGAGGGGTTGAGCCGAAGGGGCTTGAGCGAGAGGGGGTTGAGCGAAGAGGGGTTGGGCGAGAGGGGTGAGCGAGAGGGTTGACAGAGAAGGTTGAGCGAAGAGGGTTGAGCGAGGAGGGGTTGAGCGACTGAGGGGTTGAGCAGAGGGGTTGAGCGAGAGTTGAGCGAGAGGAGCGGTGCAGCGAGAGGGGGTGAGCGAGAGGGGGTTAGCAGAGGGGGTTGAAGCGAGAGGGGTTGAGCGAGAGGGGTGACGCAGAAGGGGTTGAGCGAGAGGGGGTTGAGCGAGCAGGGGTTGAGCGAGAGGGTGGGCGCGAGAGGGCGTTGGGCAGAGGCGGGGTTGGCGAGAGGGTTGGCGAGAGAGGCGTTGAGCAGAAGGGGGTGAAAAAGCGAAGGGGGTTGAGCGAGAGGGGTTGAAGCGAGAGGGGTTGAGCGAGAGGGGTGGAGCGATCGAGGGGTGGAGCGACGAGGCAGGGTTGGAGCGCGAGGGCGTTGAGCGAGAGGGGTTGAGCGAGAGGGGTTGTGCGAGAGGCGGTTGAGCGGAAGAGGTGGTGGAGCGAGAGTGGGTTGAGCGAGAGGGGTTTTGAGCGAGAGGGGTGTGCGAGAGGTTGACCCCGAGAGGGGTTGAGCGAAGGGCTTGAGCGAGAGGGGGTTGAGCGAGAGGGGGTTGAGCGAGAAGGCTCACCGATGCACTGGCGAGGGCCGTCGCCGAAGGGCACGAAGGCGCCGCGCGGGCCCGCGCCGCCCTCCTCCAGGAAGCGCTCGGGGCGGAAGGCGTACGGGTCGGGGAAGAGCGCGGGGTCGCTGTGCCACGCCAGCACCGGCAGCACCACGTCCACGCCCGCCGGCAGCTGCGTCGCTCCGCCGCCAGGCAGCGCCAGCGCGTACGCCGACGTGCAGCGCTTCTCCAGGAAGCCCGCGGGCGGGTGCAGGCGCAGCGACTCTGCGAACACGTCCACGCACACTCTCAACACGCTGCAGCTGCTACGCTAGAGGTCAGGGGCTTCGACTAAAACCTGTCACATGGTTGGGGGCTATATTTACATTATTTGGGTGATCTACACATGACGTCCCCGTATTGTTGACCTCGGCAATTTAGAAATGGGGGGGGAGGCATGGATGATATCAGACCGTATTATACATAACACAAGGAAACGCAGGGGGATGATTTCGAATTTCTGAATTTACTAGAAAATAAATCTTAAATATAAACTAATCCTATTTTTACATGAAGGGGGAGGATTGACCCCGTCAGGACGTGTGCGCTAGGCGCGATTTTCTCACCCGACCTGGATGCAAGGGATTTCATATTTGACAAATACCCTTTCGCGGGCCACAACTAATGACATCGCGAGCCGCCAGATGGACGACCCTACTAGAGGCGATCTGGTCTATAGCTCAGCTGGGCTACAATCTAGCACGCTTTCAGTCTCTCACCTCACGTCCGACTAGTTGGACGAGAGGTAAAGTCGAGCAGGTTTACACGCAACGAGGGCTATGGGAGAGTAATCACAGGTCGCATAAAGTCTACAGCCGGTCTATTCTGATTTCATTTTTTTCATTCAAAAAACACTAGTAAGTGTTACGTATGAGTGAGAAGTATAAACTGTTG
This sequence comes from Gryllus bimaculatus, assembly GCA_017312745.1. NCBI lineage: Eukaryota > Metazoa > Arthropoda > Insecta > Orthoptera > Gryllidae > Gryllus > Gryllus bimaculatus. Next base: position 8,674,408 of record BOPP01000036.1, read on the forward strand.
ACGTATTCTTATGCACTAGAATTTCTATCCTAAACTTTTACTATATGTAGTTGGATGGTGAATAAAAGTACCAAAGCATACTTAGGGGCATTTGAAAATTAAATATTTTCGTTCCTGATTAATAGAAAATATCACTGCATCAGTAAATTACTAGATAATTGATTTTATAATATTTCTAGAAAAATTGCATCCCAACCCCCAAGCTCTACTTCTTCCTCAACTGGCAACTAAACATGACATAGTGAAGCTACAGTTCTGTCCGGAAGGAACACAAGCGGCCATCTCAGCATGTGCGCAATGGATGAGGGAAACAGAACAAAAGCCTGATCGAGATGGGAGTCATTGGCGTGAGAGCTGAAATACAATATTTGTTATAAGCATATTGAGTCTTTAAAGTTCTGCAATACAAATTTTAACTAATTCATCAAATATCATTCTTAAAATAAACATTATTTTTGTTTTTGAGACTGTCTAGTATCACTACTATAATTGTATAGAAACAGTTACGCGGCAGAAAAGATTTTACTCGGCACTTACACTTGCGTATATATTTTAATTGTTTAATCTCATCTGGCAATGAGTAACTTACGTGTATTTATGTGGAACATGGGTTATATGTTTATTGTATGACTGTACATGTATTAAATGCTACCGGGGGCTTCTAGCGTTCTGCTTAGAAGAAGAGTGCCATCTGGTGGCTCAGAGCGAAGTCGCTCGTCTTTCAGCGCGGGGGGACGGGTTCGATTCCCTTCGAATCACAATTTCATGTAAAATTTGTTCCAACAAAACCACTTTGGCACTCACAAGAGCTATTCCAACCCATGTCCTAAGTGTCCTTAACCAGGCCTCAATCCTAATTCCTTCCCAATTTCTGGCCGCTGGGTAGTGGCGCAGGAGCGCATAGTAGGAGCCGCGAACGCGAAGATGCTACCTGGCGGTCCTCTTGAAAACCGACTGCAACGAGACGTGGCGGATGTGACAATATTAATAATTAACGGAGGATTACTCTGGAAGCGCAACGCGCTCAACAGGGAGGCAAGCAAAGGAGCTTGGAGACGCGTTGCGTCAATCGAGGACTCAACAAAATGAAGAAAGAAACAAAAAAAAAGAAAGAAAGAAAAAAAGAGTCTCACCCATGAGGCAGGCGTCGAGGAAGGGCATGCGCAGCACGGCCTCGTGGTCGTCGGCGGGCAGGCGGCCCAGCTCCTCGCGCAGGCGGCGCTGCGCGGCCGCGCTGCCGGCCAAGTCGTGCAGCAGGAACGACAGCGCCACCGACGACGTCTCGAAGCCGTCGCTGAAGAAGGTGATGGCGTGCGCGGTGATCTCCTCGTTGCCGTCTGCGCGCACACACGCAATCTCTCTTAGGATACAGCGCCTTTCGCTGCCGTTGCGATTCGTTATTGTGGGCCTTTGTGCGTCAACTGATAGTCATTACTACGGGGGCAGATTTTGATGTCATAAAACGTTGGCAAAAATGATCAACAAAGTAATGAAATGTCCTCTTTGACATTTCTTGAGAGAATATATATCGTCTGTACTTCAAATTGGTGGTGCTAAAAACAGCACGTACTTTCTTGCCCGTCTTTTCATGCAAAATTACTCAAATTTTCGAAAAAATTGTACATGACCTTATTTCAAAATATATCTGTAGGGAAGAGATTTTATTAAGGGAAAAAATCTCTTATCGTTTTTGAGTTGTAGGAAGACTCCGTAAAATTTTAAACTTTCGAAACTTTCGCAATTTTTGAAAAAATATGATTTTCAACGAACATGAGACCTGCACCATTCTCTTTAAGTCTTTTATACTATCCAGCAACAAAATTTAATCAAAAACGATGAAACCATTTTTTTATTAATTTTTTATTTTCCCCTCAGATTTTATTGCACGTTTCGGCTGAAAAAATTGCAGAGAAGGGGGAAAATAGTTGAATTTGAATGTATTTTTGTAAACCAATTTTGACTCCAAATGCAAATAGAAAACAAATAAATACATTTTTGAAAATTATTTTCGACGTAATAACTTCGGAGTACTGTCTCAGTTCTTTTTCTTAGATTGTGTCTCATAACATTGTACAACATATATTTTTTCAGATTTGTAAAGAATTCGGACGACAGTGAAAAAAACCTAAAATCAATTTTATCAGTTTAAGAATTTGAAATATTTATTGGTAATATTATGTTCAACATGCCAGTGTGTTGTTTTTTGTGAAATGACTCATCCTACGCATAGATGCATTGTCTACATGAAGTTTCCTCGCAACAATGCCGTGACTTGGGCACGGGAGGTGGTCGCGATTGGCCATCGGAGGGGGCACTCACACTCGTCGCCCTGCTCCTGCGCCTTCTGCTTGAGCCCCAGCAGCAGCTGCAGGAAGTCGTTGCGCTCCACGCCGGTCTCCTCGCGGTGGCGCACCGCCTCGCCCACCAGCTTCCGGAAGAAGCGGTCCACCTCCTTGGGCATGAAGCTGCAACGCGCCGCACACGCACGGGTCACGCACGCGAAAGGGCTTGGGAAAGAAAAGGGGGCACCTGTGGAACGTGCTGTGTAAATTGCTCTCTTTATTTCCCAGTTATTAATGAAACCCCTCTGGATGCGCAAAATTGAGGTAAAGAACGGAATATGTACACAGTCGTACGGGGTTAAGTGGATACTGAATGGTTTTATTCTTTACATTGATTTACCTGAACATGTCCCAGCCACATCCTTGAGATAAGGCACCTCACCCTATTTTTTTAAAATTAAACATACGTAGGACCCTTTATGGAACTATATCCCATGGGGTGGGTAAAGTTAATAAATACCCAGAGTTAAAAATATGAGTGGAAGCATGTGTGAAGCCGTATTCAATAGTCTATTTTGAGTTCTTTACTCTCTATTACGATGTACGTAGGCCTAATAGTAAATTCAAGGCCTTTGACGTTTAAAATCGGCAAATAATACTTTAACAGATTTGATACCACTTGCGTCATCGTGGTATATTAATATAAAATATATATTTATATATTACAAAATAATTGTAAAGACAATTATTAAGGACCACAACCACCCGAGCCGACTAGCATCGAAACTTGGCAGAACTTTTAGACTGAACCTACAGCAAACTGTCATATCGACGGGCTAGTAATTACTTGCTATTTTGTTAGTTAAAATGTTAGTTAAAAGTTAAAATGTCTGTGCAATATCGAAGTTCTAAAAATAGTGATTTTTTAAAGACGTGGAATACGTTTTAAGGACGTGAAACATCAAATAATGTGTTCAAAACGTCCGTCAAAAACTGACTAATAAAGCTGAAAGGGCACGCCTTGGAATTATAGAGGTAATATAGCGGCCTGCTAAATATTTCTCCGCGCCAACTGCTTTGACACCATCTGATGAACGGTTAAAAAACTATTCCTTTTCTAATTCTAATTTAAAATGGATTTGCAAGTAGATTTGCCAACGCTGAGAACACACAACTTGGACAACATCCAAATGGATTGATTTCATAATTACAAAAATAGTAGCAGCGCTTGATAGGTGTCAGAGATTCTTTGTTTATTCTGGAAGTGCGTTTATCTGAAGGACGGACTCGCGAAGTTCCTCATTAAGTTAGAAGGAAAGGTCGAATGGAAAATCGCCACTTCAGTAGAAAATACGTTACAAAACCACTTCGATTTCTAAAAAACAATTCGCTGAAATACGAAGATGTACACATGTTGGAAATTGTGTTTTAAGCCCACTTCGAAACGCTTAAATTTCGCATAAGGTTCCATTAAAAAACCAAAGTTTATCTATGTCTTCACAGTAAAAAACAGCGCAAAGACAAAGTATACTGTAATCATGTAACCCCTGTTTATGCAATCGACTCTCCAAACGCCATCTTCGTATCTTGCACGGTTGAGGAGGTACAAAGGGTGTTATCACTTAGTTGTTCCACCTGTATGTATATGTTGTACATGTACATACACACACACACCAGCAATCATTGTGTGTGTGTGTATACATACATACATGCATACATACATGCATTCATACATGCATACATACATGCATTCATACATGCATACATACATGCATTCATACATGCATACATGCATGCATACATACATGCATGCATACATACATGCATACATACATGCATGCATGCATACATACATACATGCATGCATACATGCATGCATACATGCATGCATACATACATGCATGCATACATGCATGCATACATGCATGCATAAATGCATGCATAAATGGATGCATACATGCATGCATACATACATACACACACACACTCCATAATAGTGCGCCAGGAAAGTGTTTCCGCAGTGGAAACTTGCGTGAGATTGATGGTAGCACGAGCTGCAGCCTTTAATAAAAGCAATAGTAAACTGCGAACTCACCACAATCCACAAATCTCAATCACCACAATCCACAAGTGTTGCCCCCTTCACTTATGTCAAGATGAACTGGTAGCCACCAACGTAATTGTAATTTTTAATAGACGGCCACAGAAGATTCAGCTCGGTACGGAGGCCTTTCCTGGCGCACTGTATACTACACGACTTACATATAATTTAATATTTTTTTTAATAAAAATAGGCGCCGAAACATTTGGCGTGTTCGGGTTGAAGCGCCGCGCGTCTGACCTGACGCTGAGGAGGCCGCGCAGCGTGGGGAAGAAGAGCGAGATGGTGAAGAGGAAGTTGTTCCAGGCGTCCGCCTGCAGGATGCGGCGCCCCATGCGCCGGATCTCTGCGTCGGGGTCGCGGAAGCTGTTGGCGCGCACGCCGAACGCCACCGACGACACCACCTCCGTCGTGAACTTGGCCGCCAACTCCTTCGCGTCCAGCCCGTCTGCGAGCAAGCGTTCTCGTCACTGCGGGTGCATTTACGGCGCACCTTTGGTTACAAGACACGAGTATAAGCTCGTGAATGGGAGGGGCGCTTAAGTTTGAAAGACCTGGATTATAAGCTGTAATTCCAAGAAGACTTATTCGCTCTGAAGGGTAGTGTATTGTTGAAGTCGTAGGCTTCCGCGGCCAGAGTCATGTGGGATGGTATGCCAATTGAAGAAGACTACGACAGGATGGTCGAAACGTCGGCAACACAGCCTTCGACGCGGCGTCACCCGGACAGCCCAGATCACCCGGTAGTGTATGGTTGTTACGAATCTATTGAATCCAATGTGTCCGCAACGGCGTATGAGCACCTGTGTGCCTACGAAGTGCCCACGATCGTTTGTACCGCCAACAACTAAAACAGCTGCAAGATATTTCAATATCTGGTATTCTGAATTGCCACTCACCAAATGTCGCGGTCGTGAACCTCTCTCTTGGGGTAATTTAAATAACACTTTAAGTTCAAACACAAAGCAAATCGTGAAGTCATACAACCAGAAACAAGAACCACCGATTAACATGCTGAATTACCTTTCCCAAGGTTTGGCGAAACTTCGAATATCCTGAAGTCGCTACTAATTGTATTTCAAATAAGAATTTCACATTAATCTTTAACCGGCCTACATTGCGATGGCCATACTCTCGTGAAATCAATCCAGTCTCTCTCCAAAACCTTACGTTAATTGTAGAGAATGCTCCATCCTTCAATTGTTTTTTACCACAAGTTCATAAAACTCGTACCAAATTTGTATTTTCATGTCCTAACAATTGTCTACATTTGTGTAAGGGAAGAGTTACAATCCTGTCTTTGCTTTTCCAATCACAGTTAACTTTTAGGAATAGTGTGGTGTAAATAACGTACACGTACGCCCTTGTTTCTCCAAAGATGCTCTATAGTATTCAAAATTCCATTAATATCTAATGTATTCATTCATACAATAGGAACTTTGAATGTGGTGAGTGAGTGAGTACTTCGTATTTCCGAGCGCATCAACTCCTTGGACATTGAACCTATAGTTCATGTTGGGAGGTGTGGAAGTTCTTCTCGTAGTAGATCATTAAATTCGACGCCAACCTACACGTTGGTTTGGGTGGTTGTTCCAGGCAGCGCCCCAGTTTGGATACGCTCTAAGCTCCCGTCTGCTTCCCCGGTATGCGTGGTAGTGTAGATGTTCTGCTGTGATATTTACTCGCACCAAGGGGATTTCTCCCCGGGGTCTGCACCTAGGCGTTGGCCCCTATCCCCCTCCCCCCCGGCGCACAAGTACATCGACAGACGGGTATCTGGATTCCCCCAGAATGTAGTTTACTCAAAGTAACCTTCCCCTTCAAAACCTGGGTCGGGCCGCCCTGCCTTCTCAGAGCTACCGGCTCTCCAGGCTGGTGCCGGAGTCTAAACAATGCGCCACTCACAATGCACCGGGCACAAGTCCCTCCTCTTTGCGCACAGTATCGGACAACTTGTACGTCGAAGCCAAGAGCCCAACAAGGGCCTCCCGAACTAATGTTGGGCGGTTCGGAGCCCCCTTCCCATCTCGCTGCAATCACCTTCATCCTATCGACGTGAGTACCGCCGGAACCCAGGCGACCTGACAGGTTCTCGTTCGTGGCCTCGTCTGGATTTTTAACGTGGGATGCGCCAGGGACCCATCTGGTGGGTTACCGGGCGAATCCGGCAACTCTGAGTTTAGCATCGCCTACTCAGCGGGGGAAGGTTCGCTCCACCTTGAAGCGAACGACCTGAGCGCCGCCGAGAAACAGGGTGCGGGTGGTCGTTTGAAAGTCTCCGCCGTGCCCACCTCCGCAGGCATGATTCCTCCTGCGGGGGTGCGGGAGTGTATGGAAAGTGGGCGAGTGGAAGTGGGCGTGGTACGGAGAGAGGAGGGGCAATTCGCAAATGGTAATCTGTGGCTAATGCTCTAATGTACTGCTCCGATATTCGTCTCGTATTGATCATAGATACCAACCTCCACTTACTGATCATTTTATTTGGTCGCTAGAATTCTCATCCAAACAGCAGCTGAATTCGTCCAAGCTATACTCGCATAAGGTAGCAAGTCGCGTTTGTAGGGACACAAATCTTATAAGAGATGCTGCAGCGGCATCGACCCACCTCATCCGACTAAAATATTCGAAAATATTCATCAAATTTAAGTGTATTAACCTTCGTACTATGAAAAAAGTTTCTTTCTGTGTCGAAATCAGATTCGTTCATATTTGGGAGAGAGTTACTGAGACATTTTGGAATGAAGTCGCTTTCCAAAGTTTATCAGCATCACATATTTTGGAGCATGACAAGAAGAATGTCATATTATTGGTATCTCAGTTTCTAGACAATGACTAATTACGAATTCGTTGAGGCCATCTTGCATTTGCTATTCAAACGTTCGCTCGTACTTGATTTAGGAACATTTGTATTTCATATTCCCGCTCATTTCTTGCTCCCTCAATCAGTGCCTCGATGGCCGTTAATTAATAAATTATACTCCGAATTAGAAACCTTATTAATTGGACATAAAAATATAAGAAGGTTATTCATATTCATTTTCGTATTTTAATTATTTTACTTAATAACTTTTTAGGATTTTTTCCTTACATTTTTACAAGATGAAGCCATTAAACATTTACATTATCCTTAGCATTACCGTTCTGATTAGCAATTATTTTGTCTGGATGAATTAATAATACACAACATATATCTGCCCACGTAGTTCCCCAAGGAACTCCACCTCTCCTGATACCTTTTACAGTTTGCATTGAAACACACAGACATGTTCTTCGTCCACTAACTCTGGCTGTGCGATTAGCAGCAAATATAATCGCAGGTGACCTCGTGTTAACTCACCGGGCAGGGCGGCGGGGCTCTCGGCGCGCACGTAGGCGATCAGCTCCCGCGTGACGTCGCGGATGGGCTGCAGCAGCTGGCGCAGGCGGCCCGACGAGAAGGCGGGCACGAGCTGCGCCCGCGTGCGCTTCCACCTGCAACGCGCACGCCACGGCCCCTCGTCCTTCACCTCTTCACGTATTCGCGTTAGCCATGGATGAAAGTATGGAAAAAGTAATGTATACTTTTGCAGAGATGGCCAATTTATTAGACTAGAGTTATTGAATATGACAAAATGAATTTGCGACTGTAGATATTGACACGCTCGGAGTACAGGGTTCTAATGTTTTATTAAATTTTCATAATTAACGTATGTTTTATAAGCTGGTTTTGTGGAATTCTTTTCTTAAGTATTATATAACTATCGAACGAAGATTTTCGATGGGATTCATGTCAGGGTTAGTTGCAGACCATTGGAACAAAAACTGATAAATGTCTTGATGATTTCCAATTTTCTTTCCTGTTATGATAGGGACTGAAGACATTGTTTGTTTTTTCAAACAACTCATTTATGAGAGGGATCCATTAGTTCTTTAGAGCATCATTGGTCATGCCTCATTGTACCATTAACTGTGTATACATTCCCAATAACATTAAGAAACATTACACATCAAACAGTTACGTTTGCCAGGAGCTTCTCAGGACTCGTTATAATCAGTTAAGTCACAGAACAAATATTTAGTCTAATAATTTGGCCACCTCTGTACGTTGAGCGTGACAT